>JAWPHD010017386.1:15000-44843 GCA_037043455.1 Cyrtodaria siliqua | reverse complement strand
CACGTGTAGAATACCATCGTGTATGCATTGTAACATACCATGTGTAGAATACCATCGTGTACATATTATTACTGTACATGTATAGAATACCATCGTGTACACATTGTAACATTACATGTGTAGAATACCATCGTGTATACATTGTAACTCTACATGTGTAGAATACCATCGTGTATACATTGTATCATTATATGTGTAGAATACCATCGTGTATATATTGTAACATTACTGTGTAGAATACCATTGTGTATATATTGTAACATTACTGTGTAGAATACCATCGTGTATATATTGTAACTTTACTGTGTAGAATACCATCGTGTAAACATTGTATCATTACTGTGTAGAATACCATCGTGTATACATTATAACATTACTGTGTAGAATACCATCGTGTATACATTGTAACATTACATGTGCAGAATACCATCGTGTATACATTGTAACTCTACATGTGTAGAATACCATCGTGTATACATTGTAACATTACTGTGTATAATACCATCGTGTATACATTGTAACATTACATGTGTAGAATACCATCGTGTACATGTATATATTGTAACATTACATGTGTAGAATACCATCGTGTATACATTGTAACATTACATGTGTAGAATATCATCGTGTATATATTGTAACTTTACTGTGTAGAATACCATCGTGTAAACATTGTAAGTCTAAATGTGTAGAATACCATCGTGTATACATTCTAACTATATATGTGTAGAATATCATCGTGTATACATTGTAACATTACATGTGTAGAATACCATCGTGTATACATTGTAACTCTACATGTGTAGAATACCATCGTGTATATATTGTAACTTTACTGTGTAGAATACCATCGTGTATATATTGTAACATTACATGTGTAGAATACCATCGTGTATATATTGTAACATTACATGTGTAGAATACCATCGTGTATATATTGTAACGTTACTGTGTAGAATACCATCGTGTAAACATTGTAATATTACTGTGTAGAATACCATCGTGTATACATTGTAACTTTACTGTGTAGAAAACCATCGTGTAAACATTGTATCATTACTGTGTAGAATACCATCATGTATACATTGTAACATTACTGTGTATAATACCATCGTGTATACATTGTAACAGTACATGTGTAGAATACCATCGTGTATACATTGTAACATTACATGTGTAGAATATCATCGTGTATATATTGTAACTTTACTGCGTAGAATACCATCGTGTAAACATTGTAAGTCTAAATGTGTAGATTACCATCGTGTATACATTCTAACTATATATGTGTAGAATATCATCGTGTATATATTGTAACATTACATGTGTAGAATATCATCGTGTATACATTGTAACATTGCATTTGTAGAATATCATCGTGTATACATTGTATCATTATATGTGTAGAATACCATCGTGTATATATTGTAACATTACTGTGTAGTATACCATCGTGTATATATTGTAACTTTAGAATGAAGGAGTCAAAGAAAAACAACACTTTTTTTTGCGGAAAATATGATCTGAATTTTACTCGCCAGTAGGCCTACTGTAGCGAGGGACATGCGTTTCCGAAAACCGCAAAGTATACGTGTCACCGTTGTAAATTCATTGTTTTTCAGACAAGATTTAAGCATTCAAACGGCCGTTTTTTCTCAAAATAATTAGTTTTCCTTAAAGTAGAATGATTAAACTCTACAATGATATCTAATTTGTAAACTTTAATTATCGATAAAGTAGTTTTTATTGATCTAAGCTTACACCCATGCCCAGTCAATAAACGTAAAATCGCACCTTGCGGAAGTTGCGCAAGTGGAAGGTCGGCATGCTTAACTCGTGACTGTGGCTTAAACAATCAAGATACAGGAAAAATGTCATCTGAAAGAGCTAAGATTGGCCTTTCTAATGGTATTTTTAAAAATGGGAAATTCCTGAAAATAGCCCCGATGCAGCTTCTGAAGTCTTCGCCAATTTCCGTACTCGGTAATAGTGGCTCGGAAAGTATTGGGTGCCGCTCAATGACTTTTTGCATCAAAATGCAGCATTTGGTTCGGTTTTCGATTGTAGCTCTCCGCAAAATAGTGCTCTTTTACATAATGTTGTATTGATGAAAATATTGCAGATTTATGAGTGATTTTGATCAATTTCTTGATATTTTATTGCTATGACCGATACATTATACTTTTTAACAAAATAAATCCCCAAATATGTGTAGTTGAAATCAAGACGTTTCGGCCCCAAACAGTTAGTTCGGTCCCAAACAGTTCGTTCCATATAATGACTGATAGTTTGAAAGCATTAATTTTGTTGAGTTTTCCAAATATATTCTTTAATATTACGGTTGAATTGAAGGGAACGGAGGAAGAGACATTGTAATTATGATTATATCATATTATGGGAGTGATTGTTTACCGTATTGTCAGTCGAGAGTGTTATGTCAGCTGCATGCATATATGAACTTGATATTGTATCAGTAAATCAATTAATAAAACTCTAAACAAAGAAAGATATGACTCATGAAGTCCATACTGACGTCCATGGTACTTGATATATTGTTAAATTACGTTTATATGGTCTGCAGGTATATATTTTTACTCCAATTCACAGACATTAGGATACACCTTTGACATGAGGGTTAGTTTATTGCAAGATATAGATCTTATACATATATCATCTAGTGAAAACATTCCAGATATCATATATTTAATATAAACAATATGAAATAGTTTATTTAACACTATTCCTATGTGATCAATGATTACATCAAATGTATTTATTTTATAAGGGCTATATCAGGCTTTTCTAGAAGCATCAAACATTTTTAAAATGTTTCAATTTCAATCGGAGGCTCTAGTGTGTTTTACAAAAGATGGTTTACAGGAGGAATAACTTTTATCAATGACATTTTAAACAAAAATGGAAATCTTTATTCATACATAGAATTGAATGAACACTATAATATACAGTCCAATTTTCTTGAATATGAAGGTATTGTAACTGCTGTCAGGAATTATTTGGCAAACCTGAATATTGTGCATCTGGCCTGTAACAGCCAAAAACCCTATTCGTCCACTAATCCTATCCTTAATTCTACAAAATGAGAAAGGCTGTCGAAACATATATTACATCATGATTAGAAATAATGTATATCCCAAAGCATTAAGTAAATGGAAACATGAAGTAGTTAGTGTTCCAAACTTTGAATTTGAAAGATTATATGCATTACCTTATAAAATAACAAAATATCCTAAGTTACCTTGGTTCAATTTAGATACTTGGAACAAATTACCTTTTATCTAAAATGGATATTATTAATAACGATATGTGCAGCTTTTGTAAAAAATACACCTGAAACTATCCAACATCTGTTTTGGAACTGTGAAACAGTAAAAGAATTCTGGTCAAAACTTCAAACTGATATTACCAAAAAAAATGCAATACAGCATTTGTAACTTTAACAGAAACAGATATTTTTATTTGGAAATAGTAAATTTGATACTGTTTTGAGCAAAATCATCATGCAAGCAAAACTTTACATTTATCGAAACAAGATGCAACGTCAAATTCCACAGCTTAACTTTTTTAAAACGTATATAATATCTTTGTACACAGTTGAGAAACTAATCGCATATAAAAACTTAAAAATGAATAAGTTTGAAACCATGTGGAGTCAATACCTCGCTATCTGTGGAGCTGGAGTATAAAGATTATTTACTTAGTTGATTTTTCCAGTATCAAACTGTAGCAAATAAACTTAATGTTTTCATTCTGGGACATGCAAAGCATAGCTTACTAATCAGAAATAACATACCCTTGCTTATATCTTGATCTTCCTGAATCAACCTTCTTGTTGTTTTTTATAGAAAAAATAATAATTTTGGAAGTTGTGTATATTAATCCTTTAAAACTATCCTTGTCCTTTGATAATGGATTTACATACAGATTTATTACACAGTATGGGTTTATTGTTCTTTTCTCTTTCCAAAAACAAAATATGAGAAAAAATCAATGTAGCATGAAACAATGTTTACTTTTGATACTATAACATTAAAATTATCTGTGTAAAGCAAGTCTGTGTGTATTGACAATGTGGGTTTTACACTGGGTTTTGAAACAAAAAATACTCTTTAGGGCTGGCATGGCGCAGTCGGTAGCGCGGCGGATTTGTAACCGGAGGCCCCGGGTTCAATCCTCCTTGGCGCTTCTGAGTTTCGTCGGTGTGTTCTTGACCAAGACACTTTCCCTTAGCCTCGTCCGTCGGATGGGGACGTAAACCGGGCAGTACCGTGTATCGGTCTATCCTCCGAGCACGTTAAAGAACCATAGGAATCTATTTGATAATAAGAGTAGTGCACGGTTCCCGGATTCCTATGTATGCTTCCCCTCTCTCTGGGGTAGCTGTACTAATGATGAGTAGCAATGTATACATATTCTACAACGCCATGTATACGCCATGTACGTCGCTGTTAATCAATGCACCTAATACATGTAATATAAACATTATCAAATCACTCGTATATTACACTCACTGAGTTATGCATGCACGCATGTCAACTAATGACCACATTATACAACGCTATGCATACGCGTCGAACATTTATCCTAGTCACTCATCTCATTGTTAACTAATGTTAACAATCGTGTATTACAATCACTGAGTTATACGCCAACGTTAACTAATGCACCTATTATCCCCTGTTATCAAATTAATATTGTTTTACAATTAATGATCAATTACAATAATTACATCTAATAAAGTAACTTCAAAATCATATGCTAGTTTAAAGTTAATGTTTGAGAAACATCAATGCTAACCGGATGTCGTAACCGCCAACCAAGATGGCGCCGCCCACTGAATACGATAAAAGTTTTAATAAAATAAATACTAACCACATGTTGCCTGTGAATTTTGCCGTCCAACCTCTGCTACAAACAAAGTAACTATCGATCAATCCCGACAAGAACTAGAAGACAATGAGTTTTATAGCAAACATTACGCCCAAACCATTATTTCCCCCGTTCAGTCAGTGACAAACGTGGCTAAATCTGCAGTATTGAATCTACACGAGAGGCCCCTTATACAATTTTGCCGTTTAAGGAAGATAGACCTATACGTTTACATGCATTAGCACAAAACTTATTACACGGCCACTCTGGCGGCCACTTAAAATGTGCACGCTTTTACGTGTTACATGAATAGATCATGGATATTGTGAATTTGTTTCAACTCGAACACAAGATTAGAGTGTAACGGACAACTTACAAGAGCTATGTATGACCAATACTCTCTACCCGTGACATTTTGTGACAACATGCTACTACTGAAGTTGAGACAACATGGAACAGAAGTATGCTACTACTGAAGTGGAGACAACATTGTACAGGTGTAGGCTACTACTGAAGTGGAGACAACATGGTACATAAGTATGCTATTACTCCAGTGGAGACAACATGGTACAACAGTAGGCTACTACTGAAGTGGAGACAACATGGTACAGGTGTAGGCTACTACTGAAGTGGAGACAACATAGTACATAAGTATGCTATTACTCCAGTGGAGACAACATGGTACAACAGTAGGCTACTACTGAAGTGAAGACAACATAGTACAGCAGTAGGATACTAAGCAGTAGGATACTACTGAAGTCGAGACAACATGGTACAGCCGTATGCTACTACTAAAGTGGAGACAACATGGTACAGAAGTAGGCTACTACTGAAGTGGAGACAACATGGTACAGCTGTATGCTACTACTGAAGTGGAGACAACATGGTACAGCAGTAGGCTACTACTAAAGTAGAGAGAACAGGGTACAGAAGTAGGCTACTACTGAAGTCGAGACAACATGGTACAGCAGTAGGCTAATACTGAAGTGGAGACAACATGGTACAGCAGTAGGATACTACTAAATTGGAAACAACAGTGTACAAAAGTAGGCAACTACTGAAGTATAGACAACATGGTACAGAAGTAGGCTACTACTGAAGTGGAAACAACATGGTACAGCTGTAGGCTACTTCTGAAGTGTAGACAACATGGTAAAGCAGTATGTTACTTCTGAAGTGGAGACATCATGGTACAGAAGTAGGATACTACAGAAGTGGAGACAACATGGTACAGCAGTAGGCTACTACTGAAGTGGAGACAACATGGTACTGTAGTAGGCTACTACTGATATGTAGACAACATTGTACAGAAGTGGGCTACTACTGAAGTGGAGACAACATGGCACAGCAGTATGCTACTACTCCAGTGGAGACAACATGGTGCAGAAAAATACAACAGTATTATCTCCCTTGAATACCCGTGCCCTATAGATGAAGAAGTTGATAAATAAAAAACTCTTTTCTACATTTCACAGGATACATGGATTCATCTTTACCAGGCTCTAAATCTACAGCATTTTAGGAAGAGATCACAGAAAAATTCATGTTGATTTCTAGCTAATTCTGCCTCATTTTACAAATCATGGTCTAATCACCACGGGGTTGTAATTTTGTCTAAATTGTTATAGGTGTCACGCAAACATGAAATTTAAAAACATTCAATCAGGTAAATATTTGTTAATTGTGTTTTAAATTGCAGATATTGAATCAATGACGAATTTAAGCATAAATACATGTTGTAATTTTTGTTTATCTCTATGCCACGAACAAACACATTACAATGGGACTTTATGGAAATTTAATTGTGTGTGAGACGTTATGCCCCGTTCTCACCGCCGATCTGAGTACCTCGATCAAACTCGATCAAACTCGATTATGCGGTCTTGAAATGATCTACCTCGGTCTGCAGTGGGGTCCCGCCCGGTCTGCAGAGGTCTACCTTGGTCGGTAGCGGTCGGGGTTTCAACACGATTGTTTTTTACATGTCAACAAAATCCGTGTAGCGATCGAGTAGCCAGACGGTCTGAAAGCGGTCTGAAATACATCCTGTAGCGCTCTGGTAAACTCGTGTACAAAATCTAGTTCGTCGGGAAGACATCCGGTCACATATTTTTACCGATCTGTACTCGACCAACTAGACCTGTACACGACCTGTACTCGGCCTTGTGCGACCCCAATCAGATGCATTTACTCGATCAACTCGATCATTTGCAGACCGCACCCGATCTCTACTCGAACATACACGACTTCCACCCGATCATACCCGACCATACCCGACCACCTGGATATACGTCACAGCGGACGTTTTGGCGGTTTTTTCCATAACTTGCCGGGATTCCATCGAAGCTACATCTACCTTCTGCTACAAGTCACCATGCCAAGGGGAAGAAAGAAGAGCCCAGCCGCTGTCTACATTGATGATGAGTCCGCCGAGGACAGCAGGTCGCCGTCGCCGTCGCCCGCAGAAGTGCCCCCAGAAGTGCCCAAAACCCAGAAGGGGACGGGCAAGAAGGGGGAAGACCAGCACTGCTGCCTATAGTGAGAACTCTCCTGCCAAGAATACAAGGACATAGACCAGCCATGTCTCTCCTGAGAAAGAGGTAAATTCCTATATGTTTTACATATGCTATAAATGTATTTAAGAATATTATTGATGTAGTTATTATTGTACCTTTATAATTTTGTTTAATTATATTATTATATATTGTAACAAACTGTTGTCTGTTGTCATTTTCATTGTTATTTATCCATATTTATTGATGACTGTTATTTTATTTTTTCAGGTTCCTGAGTCCAAGACCAGGAGGTCGATGAAGAGACCTCTAACACAGGAGGAGGAAGATGTACTGGTGGAATGGCTACAGGAAGAGTATGATAATGGACCTTTCGAAACGGCCGAGCACGACACATACGAAATATTGCAGTCTCGGTTTGATTGAGACTGTTCATGAGTGGTAGTGAACTTTGCTAGCTACCGCTCACGCCCTCTAGCCCCGGGTTGAGCAGAACTCAATATTCATAAAATCGACAGCATAAAATTTTAACCATCCCGAAGATGGCATGCATATGGCGGTGGACATGGAGTTATCCTTCAACTCTTTCCTCTACAACAAAGCATAAGCAGACTTCAAGATGAAGGACAAAAAGGCCCGGACTTGGTTGGAGAAGGAGCAGCAGATGGGGCAGAACGCTGGTGACATCTCTCTGGTCTGGTAACCCAATATGAGGACACAGTACTCGGAGCTGGTAAAGATGGGCACCAAGAGTGGCAGTTGCCTGCAGGAACGGACGGCGAGGCAGACCTGGCTGTTGGAGAAGTTGCCTTCATCAGACCTTACCTAATACAGCTGCGTCAACAGCGTGGTTCCACAGTAAGTAATTACAAATTAACTCATAACTTGTATAATATTGATGCGCAAAAGGGCTCTTAATGCCTCTGCGTAAAGTGTCGTTCTGGATCAGCCTGTGCAGTCCGCACAGCCTAATCCGGGACGTCACTTTCCGCTTCTGGGTGATTTTCTGTTGCAAGAAGGTCTACTCTTAGTATAAATCCACTGGAAGCGGAAAGTGTCGTCCCGGATTAGCCTGTGCGGATTGCACAGGCTGATCCGGGACGACACTTTACGCAGAGGCATTAAGAGCCCTTTTGCCACGTTGCGCATTATATAGGATCTGGCATGAGTTGTCATTTCATATTAACTGTTATTAAACAAGTTCAGGAAATGTTTTATTACACGAGCCTTGCCGAGCTTAATAACATTTTTCTGGACGAGTTTAATACAAGTTTATATGGAACGACAACGAGTGTCAGATTCTTTTCATCCCATGCCTAAATTGAACAGAAATTTGGGTTTTATTTCACGCAGAGTCCCTGTCCATGATGAAATGTACATCATGTCAATCACTTCAACTAGTCGTCTGAGCGTGCCAATGAAATAGACATCATAGGGCGTTTTTGCCATATATATAAAAAATACTTTCGGTGTTTTTGTCTGGACTGAAGTTGTTTGGTCGGTCTCCACTTGCTTTTGGATTGTTTTGTTTGGCGGGGAGGGATGGTGGTTTATCTCGTACTGGTTATGTCTACCGCATATTTCCTTTCTATTGCAGTTCGCTGAGAAGAGGAAGGAATTTGCTTCATCAGATGCCACAGACGAGGATGTTCTAGACGATGGATCGGACGCATCCGTCCAGTCGTCATCTGCAGCCAGCACACCTGCCCAGCGTCCCAAAGCTGCCCGCCTCCTCGTCAGTTCGCTTAATGAAGAGCTGTCATCACTTAAAGACTCCATGACTGGGAACCAGGACAAGGTAGCCAGCACTGGCCAGTTCTTAGTTCACATGATGAGAGATATGACCGAGTCCACGAGGCAGGAGTTCATACTGACAGTTACAAAGATGGCGATAGAGGCAGTGCAGAGTGATAAGGCAGACCTGGCTAGGCAGTATCAGCAGGAGGTGCAACAGCAGCATGTTTTTGCAGTGCCCACCAGACGCCCTCCGCCGTCAGCAGCTGCAGGGTCCGCCAGCCAGCTCCAGCCAGTTATGTATCACGACCAGCAGCTACAGCAGGACTTCCAGTTGGCCACCGACATCGCCGCCTCTGCGCCGCCAGCACACATCACACCACGGTTGAGCAGCTACCGCCATCTCCAACCACCCAACGTCCACCCAGTGTTTATACCATCATCATCGACATCACCATCGACCAGCTCCATCATCCGGCAGGCAATGACAACTGCATCGATCCCCAACACCAGCTACAACACCAGCTTCAACGTTGATACCTTTGAGGCCAACCTAGAAACTCTACCCAGACCAGCTGGAAACACCCAGTCCGAAGGACCCGGATTGGACTCGTTGTTTTAGTGCATTGAGAACTTTATTTTTTTAAATATATTTGGTGTTAGCAAATATGTTTGCATATTTGGAAGTTAAAGCAAATATATTTGCTAACACCAAATATACTGAAGAAATAAATCAAGTTATTTGTACTTAGATAAGAAGAAAACTTAGAATGAAAATGAATAAGAAGAAAACTTAGAATCTTTTTTTATTAAAGTGCAAATAACAATATTTTTTTCTTCAATATATTTGGTGTTAGCAAATATATTTGAGGCGCAACGTTGGAAAACCGGGCTTATTGCATCTGCGTAAAGTGTCGACCCGGATCATTCTGTGCAGTCCGCACAGGCTAATCCGGGTCGACACTTTCCGCTACCGGGGGATAGATGGGTAGAGTGATCCTTCTTGAAACAGACAATCATCCGGAGGCGGAAAGTGTCGGCCCGGATTAGCCTGTGCGGACTGCACAGGCTTATCCGGGACGACACTTTACGCAGATGCAATAAGCCCGGTTTTCCCACGACGTGCCTCATTTAAAAACAAGAGGTGTCACTCGGAAGAGACATATGCCCCCGAAGTGGTGTGACCTTGACCTTCGAGGTAAGGACCTGGGTCTTGCGCGCGACACGTCGTCTCCATGTGGTGAACAATCATGCCAAGTTATTTTAAAATCCCCATGCACCAAAAAGTTATGGAATCGGACACGAAGATCTATACACTGTAACTAACTAACGAACGGACAGTGCGATTACTATATGCCTCCCTCCGGGGGCATAAAAATAAAGTTATCTGATGGTACTTTCATAAGGATATTCTTATGAAAGCACAAACAGATAACTTTATTTCTGTTCCCCTATTTGCATAAAAAGTACATACCAACCATATCAAGTTAAAACTACAAAAAAAACTTTATTACTTTATTATATAACCATAAAAAACGTTATGACAGTAATCACACAGAGTCACACTTTATCCGGGGGAGGGGTCTGAGGGGGAGGGAGCACAGTTTCTAAATCATGTCCTGCTGCCAGTCCACTGCACCAGCTGGGGAGTTGAAATAATGCTTGAGGTAATCCCGTTGACGGATGCCAGCATGTGTCACAGCATTCCTACCACGCGCCTCGTCACCGTCCATCATCTGCCTTCCGCGACGCCATTCCCCAGCTGAAGTTGGTTGTTCTCATCTTCATGGTCGACGACATTGCGTGGCACAGCAGGGTAACGGATCCTGAGAAGATTATGTAGTGTCACACAAGCAAGTATGATAGAGTCTACGGTATCAGGACACTGGTTAAGGCAGCCAAGCATGCACTGAAATCTCATGGCCAGTATTCCAAATGCGTTTTCCACCACTCTTCTGGCACGGGATAACCTGTGCAAAAACGATGTATAAAAACAAAGTTAAACCTAGTAAAAACAAGACAGTTACTATACAAGTTATAAGGTATAAATTAGGTTGTAGATGAAGTTATTAGAATAGGAAGAATAAATGGGACACACCGGGGGCATACATCAACTGCATAAGATAAGCACCATCCCTCCCTACCAAACAAAAAATCCGAATTTAAAAATATTCAACATTTATAAAAGGGCAAAGCCAGAAAATAACTTAATAACATAATTTATAATTTGTTAAACCGTTTCTATTGTATACAAAGTTAGACAATGTAGAAAACAAGACATATTGCTATCTAATTTTAGAACTGTTACAAAGAAGTTACTTTTGCAAGAGGAATTTTAAACGTTAAATGACTAACCTGTAGTTAAAAATGCGCTCTTCCTCTGTCAAGTTACGTCTGGAGTACGGTTTCATCATCCAAGTTCTGAGTGGGAAAGCATCATCTGCTATTAAGAAGTATGGAGTATTCTGGGCTGGGTGGGTGGGGGGTGGGGGGGGGGGTGGCAGACCAAGGTTATCTTGCTCTAGCAGGTTCTTGAGTTCACAGTTGTTAAACAGCTGAGCATCAGAGGCACTGCCATTAGCTCCGACATTGATCCAAATGAACTTGTAGTTTGCATCGACGACTGCGAGTAATATCATGGAAAAAAAGCCCTTGTAATTATAGAACATTGAACCAGAGTCCTTAGGATTCTTTATACGGACATGCTTGCCATCAATTGCCCCACAGACATAAGGAAAGTTCCATTTGGTTTGGAAGTCATCGGCAAACTGCTCCCACTGCTCAGGGGTGATGACAGGTGGCAGCACCTCCTCCGCATACTCTTGTATGATGGCTTCTAACACTTCTGGTATGAAGACGCACATGTGTTCTTAGCTACACGGAAGGAGTACATAAGGTCTGCATAGGACGCACCAGTTGCAAGGTGGCGAAGGGTGACAGCCAACTTGAGTCCAGGTTCCAGGGCTTGCCTAAAATTAGAAAAAGTACAAATTATAAAATTAGACAACACTATGTCTTGTTTTCTACATAGTTTAACTTTGTATACAATATAAAACTTTAACAAATGCAATTATATATTAATATTACAACTATTTCAAGTGACGAAAAGAAAATAATTGTGTAATTACCTGCAGTTGGTGTCTTGGTTTTTTATTCTTGGTGATATACGGTCAACAATCTCCTCAAACAAATCAGCATCCATTCTGAGGAAATTTGTATAACCATTAGGGTCTTCACGGTTGAGTTCTTGCAGGAGTACCAGCCACTGCCTACACCAGATAGTCTTGCGACGTTGTACACGCCTACGTCGTATTCCTCTGCGTTGAAGCTCAGCCTGAGCCTCTTCCTGTTCTTTCTCCTCAGCTAGAATAGTGGCCAGCTGTATGGCAACCTCTAACCAACGTCTATATAATGCATCAACTTCCATGATGTTGTTTCTTTGTTCGTCTTTGGTCAACTGAATACCGAACAAAATACCACAGTTTTATACCTAGTCTGCAGCTATCGTGCTGCGATCGTGCTGCGATCGTGCCCGATCGTACATGGTCGGGTATTAATCGGGTAGAGGTCAGGTAGAGGTCGGTAATAGGTCGGGCTGGTCGTGTTGATCGGGTAGACATCTGGAAGGGGTCGGGAAGGTCGAGTAGAGGTCGAGTAGAAGTCGGGATGTGTGTCGGCAAGTGATCTTGAAGCGGTCTGGAAGGGTCTTGAGTTGATCTAGTATGGTCCACTACAGGTCTGGCGGAGGTCCCCTTCCGTCGTGTAGACCCCCGACCAAACACCTGGTTGAGCTCGGTCGTGGAATTTGGCCGGTCGGGGGAGATCGAGGTACTCAGATCGGCGGTGAGAACGGGGCATTAAGTAAGAGCTGCAGAATGAGTATCTTTTATTCTTCATCCTGAAGGAATTGCGCTTTAGAGCTGCAGAATTGCATTTTCATCCATCATCTCTAAGGTATTGCGCTTTAAGGCTGCAGAACAAGTATATTTTATCTTTTATCACTCAGGTCTTGCGACTTAGAGCTGCAGGAATGGGAATATCCATCCTTCATCTTTCAAAGGGCCTTGTGCTTTAGAGCTACAGCATGACATGTTTATTCTTTGTCTCTAAGATATTGCGCTTAAAAGCTGCAGAACTGGTAAATTTCATCCTTTATAAAAGGCCAGATGCTTTAGCACTGCAGAATGTATATTTTGTATCATGAATCGCTAAGGCATTGCGCTTAAGAGCTGCAGACCGGGAATGTTTTACTTTTCGTCACTAAGGCATTGCGCTTTAGTGCTGATGATGGGATATATTGTACCCTTCATCACTAAGACATTGCGCTTTAGAGCTGCAGACCGGATATCTTTCATCCTTCAACGCTAAGGCATTGCGTTTTAGAGATGCCTTACAGGAATCATTCATCTATAATGCCTTGCGATAAGAGCTTCATAATGGGAATTTTCATCATTCATCTCTAATCCTTTTGCGCTTTAGAGCTGCAGAACGGGTATCTTTCATCATTCACCTCTAAGCATTGTTCTTGTATCTGTGAACGTTTCCGACGTATTAGATCACAGTTAACACAGTTATTCAGAAATCCCGTCTGTGTTTATATAGTTACTTCAATGTACTTCACATTGCAGGAATTAGCTGACATTTTACTTCAGACCATATTTAACTTAACATTAACTATATTTCAGAACCAATACAGGTATAAGCATAACTTTAGCTTTATTTTACAGCTATTGGCTTGTAAAACAACACACACCTCAATCAATACAGACTACTTTGAAACAAATGCCAAAATTAATGCGAGAGACATACTTTTCTTGAAATATCAAAATTTTGACGGGTAACCCATATTTTGATTTTATTATTTTCAGCAGTTTTCTCTCTATAATTATTTCTTAAAGATCATTTTTATGCTATAATCAGATGTAGAGATGCCTTTTCATGTATAGTCGAAAGTTCAGACATAGCTGAGCACAAATAACCAGAAAAATGCAAAATCCCTATCACTACTGTACTCGGCCTGAATTTCGACCAATACTCTAGGTCACTTAAACTTGAATAATTTGAAAATCCATTAACATGGAATCAAAACATTAGCACTTTTCAGCAAGTAATTGATTTATATACATTTTCGATTATTATTGAGGTGCTCATTAGAAAAAAAAATCACCTTCAGTAAGAGCTGCAGAATGGGTATCGTTTATTCTTTATCCTTAAGGAATTGCGCTTTAGAGCTGCAGAATGGCATTTTCATCCGTCACCTCTAAGGTATTGCGCTTTAGAGCTGCAGAACAGGTATATTTTTTATCACTAAGGTCTTGCGACTTAGAGCTGCAGAATTGGTATCTCGAGGGCCTTGCACTTCAGAGCTACTGAATATGTCCTTAGCGTCCAACACCATAGACTCGTATAATGTTGGCCTGAATAAATTCAGCTTGTTCAGGCGTCGTTACAGTTTACATGATGTCTGGCCCCCAGCATTATAGCACTTAACACAATTTATAGCTTGGCAATTTATAGCATTAGGCGAGTAGGGAAAAAACGGGATACCAGTCTTCCAATTGTCCAATTCTCAGTACTAGCAAAATTGCATGTAGTTTGAAAACACATACGAGTCCACCTTATTAAGCACAGACATTGATTTTGTTTGTTTTTTCGCTTTTTTAGGGTTGGTTAACTAGCAGTCGCCAAGGGGGCTCCGTCGGCCAATTTCTTATCAATTGAGGATATTAGTTTGAGTTCACAGAAGGGGACTCTTGATGTACATGCCATGAATTCAAAAACTGATCAGTTAGGTCGCGGCACCATCCTGCAATTCACAAGATCTGGAGGCACTTTGTGTCCAATATATGACTTAGAAATGTTTCTTACGGTACGACCTGGATCTTTATTTTGTCATTTAGATGGACATCCATTGTCCCGTTACCAATTTTCAGCTCTTCTAAAAAAACCTTAGCTTTTCTTGGCATTGACTATTCAAGATAAAAATAGTGGCAGCTACTTTCGCCGCAAGTAGAGGTTTGCTACCAGAGTCTATTAAAGAAATGGGGAGATGGATTTCTGAGGCGTATAAAACCTATGTTCGTTTCCCAATGCATGTTCTCCCGATTTTGTCAGATAAGCTAATAAAACAATCTCGTTATTAGCTAAATATTAACCAGAAGCAAGTTGTTTTAGGTGATCACACGATCTGGTGTCTGGGTTCATCGATTGTCAAGGGGGCGTTTTCGTTGGCGCGTACAAGACCAAATGGACTCAGTTTAGGACTTGTACGACTTTATGCAACAGTATGGTGGCAAGGCTATCGTGGTTTGGATCTACTGGACGTGCAGAGCAAGATTCAGTACCAGCTGCCCCTCATACATTTTGCTGCACTGTGCGGGAAATTATTTTGGGAAATACCCATTAAAGGTTCTTAGTTTAGTTTAAACATATTTATTTTACATCGATTGCGAAACAAGTTATTGCAACTTAGACTAATCACTTTCGATGGCTTCCTGGGCAATGTGGATTGCTTAGTACTGGTTCTACCCAGGAAGGTTCTTAGAAAGCATGTTAAGCTTCCGACCGAGTTTTTAGGGTCAATTTACCTCATGTGGTCGTTATTTGGTCTCAAATACTTCCTAGGCATTCATGGCGTTATTCTAACAACCCTGTTGCAGTGGAAAGGGCCAGAAAGAGGCTAAACAGTTATGCTGCTAAAGCAACAATAGATATTGGGGGCCATTATCTGCTACACTCAGACATTGAGGCTGATGATAACTGTCTTGAACAGGATCGAATGTGGGAAACAACTTGTTTCTTAACCAGTTAGCAGCTGGATTGGAATGTTTCATTAAAAGTAGGCACTTATAAAGTAATACCAAATTACAAAATATACCATCCTTTATTATGTGTTGATAGATAGGATACATAGGTTTTAGAGTTTATTAACAAATACTTTATTAGTTCACAATATACATGAATATCATTTTTTTTGTTTAGGTCTAAACAAACATTATATAAAATATGTGTTAAATTGCTAAAGTTATTGTTAATTGGCCTCATATGTATCATATGTTTTAAATACCATTAAAAGTGTCGCATAAACTGTACTTTTTGTAAATAAGCACCTGTCGACAATTTAGTCCACCTTAAAGGGATTGATGCACTTTTTCAAACACGGTTTATTTTAAAGGGCATTGAAATACTTGAAAAAGCCGAACTAATTATCAAAATACCATGAAAAATAAAGAAGATATCACCTATTGAAATTTTTCTAAGAAACACAAATGGAGGCGGCCATCTTGGAACGATGACGTCATATATGATATATTTACAAAATGTAGTTTAAAGCAAAGAAAATCAATGTTAATGAAAAATAAGCTTATAAATTATACAAAAAATAAACTTATTTATTAGACAACTATTATGTTATAAAAGTGTGGTCCGCGTCGTCCTAAAACGTGGTCCGGGTTATCCTAAATGTGGTCCGGGATGTCTGGTCCGGGTTGTCCCTATACCATTTTGTCAATATGCCATATATGGTAAAAAGGCATGATGACGTCATCGTTCCAAGATTTATGTTCTTTTCAAACTTTCCATTGGTCATATCTCCTTTATTTTTCATGGCATTTGGATAATTCTTCAGCTTTTTTCAAGTATTTCAGAGCCCTTTAAAATAAACCTTGCTTGAAAACAGTGCATCAACACCTTTAATCGCAAATAAAAAAATGCTGAAAAAACATGTGTCGCTAGTCGCATCAGGTCAGACCAGAAGTAAACTGATGAACAGTAACGGTTAAAAAAATACATGTTTCATTTTAATTAAATACAGTATTATTTATATTAACTGTAAACTATTGTATCAGGTTTTAGCACGGTGCATAGAATTACCGGAATCCACCTATTTACCGGAATCTACCGGAATCTACCTGAATTACCGGAATCCACTTTTTATAATTGATATAACTGATATATTTTAAAATATTGATAGAATACATTAGTTACAGTATTAGAAGACTAAAGATAATGTACTAATAATGATATATACTTTATAAAATATGTTCTTTTTTTTTTATATATTTATTATTTTTTTTTCGTATTTTATGAATAGTGCTAACAAATAAATTGCTAATAAAATTTCATTTAAGGATGATGATGTTGTTTGCATTAGTTTTTGACCTCTTTTACATGTGTCATAATAATAAATACAGTATAATTTTATTGATATTGTTAAAAGGGCCTTGGTTATTGACAATTTTGAGATGTTCTTTCGAACAATATTGTTTGGCCCTTAAAAGGGCCTTTATAATGCATAAAGCATTTATTTCCTGGTAGATAATAAACATCTATGAATGACAGATGTCAATATTCTCATGCCACCTTCTTTGGCTCCAGGATGAACCATGTCTGCGTCATAATGGCGAGGGAACTTCAGTTTCTTCATGACATTGATGAAGTCTTCCTGCAACATAACCCGCAGCCTCTTGTTAACACTGCGTCGCACTTGATTGAAATGTGCGACAGTTGTATTTCTCACATTTCCTCGCTCGGCAATACAGCCGACAAACACCCGTTTCACGCCAGCAGCCTTCAATCTAAGAACTATGTCAATAATCCTATTGACAATGTCTGGTGCTGGAGAATTTGAATCTATGTCGTTACCGCCGACGTTGACAAAGACGTATTCTGGTTGAAACTGCAGAAGCCTGTCGAATCCGTCGTCAAATTTTCTTCAAGTATTGTCACCAAGTTATGAGGCAGCATGCTTTGACTCTGCCAAATTTGGCGCGTTTTCGTCCTCGTGGACAATAATCGCCGTTGCTGACGTTGTGAACAGGCCAATTAGAATATTGTACCCGTCAGCAAATGGCAAGAGTGATCTTGCATATCAGACATTAAACACTTGTTTTATGCCTAGTAGTGAGTGCACTGACACCACCGTATCTATTAGTGAGCGCACTGACACCACCATATCCATTTTGTGGTATGGGATGGGGATACTCCCACTCCGGGGGATTGGTATGTCGTGAATCACTTCGCGGCAGTGACTGAGGTAGTCACCATCAACGATGGTGACTCAAGTTCAAAACTGCCCGCTAAGCCGTCTCAAAAAGGTTATGCACAAGCCCTGAGTAGTGACAAGTATTCAGTTCCCATCTTTGATGGTGACACAAACTCTTCTGTGTCAAAGGTTGAAATAATTGAGAACTATTCAGAAAATAACACAGAAGATATGTCTTTTATGACACCTGGTGACAAGGATGTATCATTCTCAGCAGAGTCTGACTGTACGACTACCGTCGGCAATGATACATCCTTGTCGTCAATAGAAAAATCATTGACAAATGATACATCCTTGTCGTCAATAGAAAAATCATTGACACATGATACATCCTTGTCGTCAATAGAAAAATCATTGACCAATGATACAGAAAAGTTTGTAGACAATAATACACCGAGGTGTGACCCTGACAGCAGAGGTTCCTTAACGTCGGGCTATTTGGAAACAAAAGATATTGTTCGAATATTATCGAGTCCAATTTCTGGCCTAGATGTTATTCCGGGGGTATTAAGGAAAATGTGTACTTTGTTTTGGACAACAGTAAAAATTTCAATAAACGGTCAACAAACAAAAGAAGTTGTTTCTCCGACGACTGCGGGATATGGGATAGTGCTAAGGGGGACTTTTTCCAAAAACTTTTTATTTGTTTAGGGAAAACGGGGATCTGGTAAACATATATTTTAGACAAGGCAAATACTGTACCAAAAAGCAGGTCCAGCGGAAAACAGAGTATACACCGATAGATCCGCAACCTGAACAAGAACAAGTTCTTGTGATCCAACGGTATTATACTTCGTTGAAGCTGGACAAGTCATATAGGAGAAAAGTTACATGGTTAGGAGAGGGTGGGTTACAAAGTTCTTTGTCTGTTGTAGAATATTTAGGGAAATTTGCAGGCTTAGCACCACACGGTAATTCTCAGCAATCAACGGAATATTTACGAACACCGGACTACGTCATGAACGAAATAAAAGACATGGTAACAAAACTTAAACCTAAACAAATTTACGATAAAATGAAAAACAAATACGATGAAGTGACTAGACCTACGGGACTACAGCAAATACGTGACAAAAAGAAAAATAACAAATTGAAAGACAGACATGTGACCGGACCAACAAAGAATATTGCCGACCAAATGGTTATATTAGAAAATATGGTCACTGAAAATCACATATTTGTCAGGTCAATTATAAGAAATAATGCAAAACGCCGTGTGTAATAATATACACAGACGAACAGATAACACTGAGACTTAAAAAAACTGTGTTGTACTGGTCAAACAATATTGTGTGTTGACAAGACGTTTAACCTGTGCAATATTCACGCAACTGTTACTTCATCGTTACAAACTGTTGACAGTGACCCGACAGAGAACACACGAGGCTCCCATATTTATTGGACCTATATACTTACTTGACAATAGCGACTTCGAGTCATACTGCCACTTTTTTTATCATTTGAAAATGAAATTAATAGATACACCAATGAACTAACTTGTTACTGGTAGCGACGACGAAAGCGCTTTAGTAAAGACAGTGGTGACAGCTTTCCCTGAAGCAACACATGTTTTATGTACCAGACATTTACGTCAAAACGCTAAACAAAAACTAACAGATGACGCGGTTGACCTTAAAACCAGGGATATGCTACTGAACAAAATATTTGGCGCGGATGGCATTCTCGAAGCAGATGACTCTATCTGCTTCGAAGAGAAGTGTGACGACCATTAAAACTATTAAAAAAATCAACATAGCACATGCATTTGGTCAGTGGAAACACACGGTCACTTACTTTTAACATTTTAACTTTATTGAATAATTGACCATACAAATGATATTCTTGAGATCAAGTTATCCTTTAAATTATCATTTAAATAATCAAATTATGATATTTACGATTGCCATACACAACTATTATCAATGCAAATCTACATTTTTAACTAATTTTTGAATGGTCCCTTTTGTCCCCAAATGTGGTCCCTTGTGTCCCATAATGTGGTCCCTTTGTCCCAAAATGTGGTCTTTTTTGTCTGGTCCCTTTTGTCCATGGTACCTTATGTCCCACTACCACTTTCCCATAAGTTCTCATTGTCCCGTCGCTAGACTTAAATGTGCAACGCCACAACTAAATTTGGAAAACGCTGATCGTTGACATCAAATATAATATGAATTGAAAATACGTTCCTACCAATACTCTGATTTAAACAGCTTATACATTCTTATTTTGTTGTCACCATTACCACTTCGACCCTTGACTTGATTTATGCTAAGTTACCATTCTTCAATGTGTTTTTAATAAAATCATCAGCAACAAAATTAATGAAAACAGTCAAATTGTTTAAATTAATATCTATGTACGATTATTTTTTATTCAGTTTGTACACAAACTACATCGGTGAAATCTATATTTATTTATTATATACTTCCCAGTGAAATAGTGGATTGTATGGTTAGAATAAACCTTATATTCTCATTATGCCCCCGAAAAGTTTCAGGGGCATATAGTAATCGCACCGTCCGTCTGTCTGTCCGTCCGGTTTCCGTTCATCCGTCATTCAGCAGTTCGTGTCCGGACTGTACCTTCAAAACCCCCGCATGGATTTTTAATTAACTTGGCACAAGTGATCACCATAACAAGACGATGTGTCGCGCGCAAAACCCGGTCCATACATCAAAGATCAAGGTCACACTTGCAGTTCTTAGGTCAAAAACGGGTACGCAATTTCGTGTCCGGACCGTAACGTCAGAACTTTTAAATAACTTGGCTCAAGTGACCACCATAACAAGACGATGTGTCGCGCGCAAAACCCGGGTCCGTACCTCAAAGGTCAAGGTCACACTTGCAGTTCATAGGTCAATAACAGGTAGAGCGGGTGTACGTATTTCCGACCAGTATCTTATACCGAACAAATATTTAAATACTTTAACTTCAATTCATTTACACCAATTCCGGGAATATGACGTCATAAATTTTACGTCATAACTTTTCTCTTTCGTCGGAAGCCATTTTAGAAGTCCCGGTTGGTTTTTCTTTTGACGAATTTTAACTTCGTATTCAGCCATGTGTTTCACGTAAGTAAAATTACAAGTTTTCTATTTTTACAAAGTAAACTTTTTAGTTTTTGTAACATTTTTAGTCCTGTCCCTAGAACATTCCCAGTAAAGTTTAACATATAGATACACGTACTTCACTAGTGATACACTCATTTTTAAGCTATGACGTCACACAGCTGAGGTAGAGAGGTGTTCGGAATAAGATGCCAAATTGTGACCACTGTTTCTAATTCGGTACAAATATAAGATTTTGACATATGATATTTTGATGTCAGTTTAACTTAAACTATATTTACAAATGTATGTAATGTAATGTATATAGTATAAACAGATGAATGTGTATACTTTCAGATGTCATTTTAAACAATATTTTTTACAGATTTAAATCTAAATAAACTCTAAAACGAAAAGCACTTTCAAGTTTTAAAAGAAATATTTTTAATGTTTCAGCCATGAGCCGTCAAGTAGGTGCAACATCTAAAAGGCGTCAGTATGACACTGCCATGGTTGACCATGCCGCAAATCTGGTCAAAGCGAAAGCAATATCTCTTTGCCAAGCCGCAAAAACGTACAAAATCCCCAAATCAACACTACACAACAGAATTTCTAACCGATACGCATCTACAAACATAGGTGCAAAACCTGTGCTGTCTTCTGCTGAGGAAACACGCATTGTTGATTGGGCCCTTCACCTAGGCAGAATAGGATACGGCCGAACGAAACAAGAATTGGCTTACACCGTTAAAAAAATCATAGATGCAGATGGCCGTCTTACTCCTTTTAAAAACAATCTCCCAGGCAGGCAATGGTTCAAACTTTTCTTTGAACAGCACCCAGAACTTACTGTAAGGACCACCATTCAGCTCGGCAATGAAAGAGCTCTTATCAATAAAGAAAATATTTCAAAGTGGTTTCAAGATTTTGAAACATACATTAAAACTGAAGTTGGAGACCCTGAGCTGTTGAATGATCCTACAAGAATTTACAACGCCGACGAGAGTGGTTTTTCTTTGTGCCAGACTAAGGGGGCCAAGGTTATTGGTTCGAAAGGGGCACCTGTAGTTTACCATTATGGTAACTCTGATAAAACACAGATGACCATTATGGCTGCAGCAAGTGCCGCGGGTCATTATATTCAACCAATGATTATATTCCCTGGTCAGCGTTTTAGTTATGATCCATTGGAAGGTTTCGAAGAGGCAGCATCAGGAAGGTCAGAAACTGGTTGTATGGATGCTGAGGTTTTTAATTGTTGGTTGAAAAATGTTTTTATCCCTGGCGTAGAGGCGAGAAACGTGAAAAAGCCCGTTTTACTCCTCATCGACGGCCATACGACTCATATCACAATGGAAGCATCGGACACTTGTGTTGCTCATGGCATAGAAATGTATTGCCTACTTGAACACTCTCTCATGTTATGCAGCCGCTTGATTTGAGGCTTTTTAGCTCGCTTAAACAATCGTGGCGTCAAGCAGTTAGGGACTGGCAAACTCTAAATGTTGGTGAATTTGTAACAAAGAGAACATTTGCGAGAGTGTTTAAAGATGCCTGGCTAAAGAGTACAACTGTAGAAGCTGCCGTTAAAGGCTTTCTTGAATCAGGACTCTTTCCTCTAAACCCAGCGAGAGTAACAGATTCAATCAAAATTGAACCTAGCAAATTGTTTCAATGTGGTAGCACGTCAACCGAACTTGTCTCTGCCATCTCGACTCCTCCTACATCGAATGCCGTGGCAATACCTGCCTCTAATGATGTTATACCCTCTGTCAGTGATGCCGGGATACCACCTGCCAACGATGCCGTGATGCCTGCTGCCAGTGATGCCGATATACCCTCTGACAATGATGCCGTGATACCCCCTGCCAATGATGCCATGGTACCCACTGTCTATGATGCCGTGATACCCTCTGCCAATGATGCCGTGATACCCTCTGCCACCGATACCTCGATATCCCCTGCCAATGATGTCATGATACATCCTGCCACCAATGTCGTGATACCCCCTGATTCTGATGTTGTAGCACCGCCTAACTCTTATGCCATTATACCGTCTACCTCTGGCACAATGATACAGTCTGGCTCTGATGCTGTGACACCGTCTGCCTCTGACATCGTGAAACCGTCCGTAATGGTACCAGTTCTCTCAACTGCCTCCGTCGTTCAGTCTGGGGATGCTTCACCTTTTAGCAAATATCTACAAATTCCAACACCGAAGTCGTTTGTTGCCGAGGAAAAAGCGCGCAGAGTCATTATGCCCAAAGCAATAACTGGATTGAAATATAGACAATTATTAAGAGAAAACATTGAGAAGAAGGAAAATGAACTTAAAGAAAAACAACAACGGAAGGAAGAGAGGTTACAGAAAAGAGTTCTAAAAGCCAAAGAATTGCAGACGAAACGCGCTGAGTTTGCAAAGAAACGTGAGCAGAGAGAGGCAGAGAAACAGCGTAGAGCCGAGCAGAAACGAAAACAAATTGAAGAAAAGATTCTGAAAGAAATAGCGATGTCAGATTCTGATGATAACATGCAAATCGATGCTAATAAGTGCTATGCTTGTGAGAAGGAGTATGATGACTTCATACAATGTACTAACTGTTTCAGGCGATTCCACATTGCTTGTGTAGCAACAGAGTTGGTATGCGGACTAGAAGAGTTACATTTCGAGTGCAAGTATTGTTGACTTGAAGATAGACACGTGTGCATGTTCATAACATTTTAGTGAAAGTTAAAAAAGGTTGTTAAATATGAATTTCAAATATGATTACCAGTATATATTTGATCAAAATATTGTCAAATAATTTGTAATTTCTAACATTGCACAGTTAGCAGTATTTTGTGTTTAATTATTTTCATAGCCACTCGGTTATAGTGACGGTCATTTTTTCCTTTTTGCATTGACCGCAGCACGATATACCTTCAATATACTATATACTATTTCAATCGCTGAATCTTACCGTATGAATTCAATCAATATGCGCCGACCTGGAAACTATGTTTTATTAAACACTCTTTGATGAATATAGTTTTTTCTATTTAGTTTTGAAATAAAGGAGCAGACTTTTTATGCAAATTATAGGCGTATATTGGATTCAATGATTGAAATCGGTCTATATATGTTATATCGGTCAAGAACACAAGAACGACTGTCACTACAACTGTCTGTCAATGAGTATTTCAATATATTTTTAAAAATCTAAAAATGTTCGGAATTGCAATCACATTCGTTCGGAATTAAAATCTTTGTTCGGAAAAACAATCACTTGGGCTCTTGATATGGTTTACCTTATCTTCGTATATAATGGATTCCTATAGTTCGTAAATACATTCAAAGATAGCTGATAATTTGTTTTATAAGACCAAGTCAAAGTATCCGCTAAAAACTGATTCTTTTTCCGAACAGCATAACATCTTGCTTGAGTGGTCGGTAATTGGTGCACCTGCTACGCAATTTTGTGTCCGGACCGTAACGTCACAACCCCTGCAGGGATTTTTAAATAACTTGGTAGAAGTGATCACCATAACAAGACGATGTGTTGAGCGCAAAACCCAGGTGTTCAAGGTCAAGGTCACACTTGGAGGGTAAAAGTCAAATCGTGTCCGGTCAATAACTCTAGCGTTCATGGGCGGATTTTCAAATAACCTGGCACAAGTGCTCACCACAACAAGACGATGTGTCGCGCAAATCCAGGTCTGTGGTCCCAAGGTCAAGGTCACACTTAGAGATCAAAGGTCAAATTGTGTCCGGTATAATATATTTTCACTCAAAATGACGTCATGCAACTGTTGACGTTGTTGACATTATTGACGTCATTGCTTTGGCGCATAATATTTTCTGCGTACATTTCCAGGTTGTGAGTAGATCTATATAATAATTAGAATATTTGTTGGTTTGTCGTGAATATAGGATTTATTTTCATCTCGAGGTGAGAAAACTCAAATATTTTCACTTGTGCTAAAGCACTCGTAAAAATATAAGTATTCTCACTTCTCGATGAAAATAAATCCTATATTCACTCAAAACAAACAAATTTAATATCCTCTATATATTACATGTAATAGTAATAATGGCGACTGATCGAATTAACGACTAGCCCGAAACCGGACGGCTATAAACAACATCCGTTCAGTAACGGCTGGACACGCCCGTTATTTTATTATAGAAGAAGAAGAAATTTTATTGACTTACACTATTACATATTTTTTCATCATATAAACATACATTTTACAAATATAACTTGAACACAATAACAAGATTAGTACAGGTTCATTAATTTATGAATTAATATGAGAAAAAATGGAAAAAAAGAGATATAACTATTATTTTATTATATATCGAACCAAATCAAAGCCCTATGTTTTTTTAAGCATACCATCATTACATGAATTTGATCAGCCAATGACAAATACATTGACACTACTTCACATTCGGGTAGGTGATATACTCCGTGTTCGTCATTGACACTACTTCACATTCGGGTAGGTGATATACTCCGTGTTCGTCATTGACACTTCTTCACATTCGGGTAGGTGATATACTCCGTGTTCGTCATTGACACTACTTCACATTCGGGTAGGTGATATACTCCGTGTTCGTCATTGACACTTCTTCACATTCGGGTAGGTGATATACTCCGTGTTCGTCATTGACACTACTTCACATTCGGGTAGGTGATATACTCCGTGTTGTTCGTCATTGACGCTTAACTGTATACAGAGCATTTCTAGTGATGATAATATTTAAACTTTAACTTTCGTGTGCAGTTATTCATCTTCTGTTTCAAAACAGTATTTGGCTGTTTTCTTTTTTCGTATAGTGACTATTGATTAAGTCCGAGTAACACACTTTGTATTCACCTATTGAAAGATTCCACATCTCGGTAATTTGTAGCAAAATGCCCGTATAAGTCAGTAATGAATATGTATTCTGTATCTTAGTCATATGTTGTTTTTGTTCTGTGTGCATATGCTTTAGGTCAGAGGAGAGAATTAATTGATAAGCATTAGATTACAAACAACATTAATGTGTTAGTTTATTGATAAATACAATTGTATCCATTGTCAATATGTGCCAGTATGTCCTGGCTGGGGTAGACCGTATGATCCCAGAAGTTATAACCATTTAAATACGGCGCCACCCGTTATGATTTCCATTTGTATATTTAAATGATTTTAATTTATAATAGCAAAATACTGACTCTGAAGACGAAGTATGATGAGCATAATGCAAAATACATAATATGTATATGACATTCGTAAATCAACAGTCTATATAAAGTAAATTATTTTTACCATTTTGGCCTTCTCATTAAGGCTCTCAATACTGATGTTTTCCATTTTTCAGTTACACGCTTATTATTTCAACAAAAAATACACATTATATAACATTAAGTATATTCATAATATAGACGTAATCAATGTATTATTCGATACAAGTTAGTTTTTCCTGTGTTTAATTGGGAATCGTTTTTGTAAGTCGATAAGATAAAGTCGAGATGATGCAGTACTTTTAAAATATACGACTTACTATTTTCGAGATATCGCGCTATTTTTTAAATCATTGTCGTGCGTGTGTATGTGTGCGTGCGTGTTGCGTGCGTGTGTGTCTATTTGAAGCAGTGAATTCAATGCTGAACTTTATAGTGTTGTCATTTTGGAATACCACACCATAGACATGATACCTTATCCAGTCATATTATTCTGGCACCAGGATGATCAGTCATAGTTATATGACGAACGTCAAGAACTGGGCATACTACTGTGCATATCAAGTTGTCTGGACGTCAATATGAACCGAGAATTTTTTATATTATTTGCTATATGTTTTCATACATGATATGGTTAGATAGAATGAAAACAGACGCTCATGGATCTCTTTACAATCTTGACATAGCCATCCGTTATGCTTCACAAAACTACACTTAATTTTGACCCCCGTGTTTACATTGTAAAAACTTAAACAACATGGCGGCACTCTTTTTAGAAATTGTCGTCTGCGCATGTCTGTTTCTAGGGTTCGGATGTACCAAGTAAAACGTAGGTTATGCAGGGTGATGTTGTTGTTCAATGTTTAGTACCTCCAGCAAGCGATCATTCTTATCTTTTATTTTGGAATGAAAACATTATATCTAGCAAATAAAAGGTAGGTAACTAGTATACTGCGTTTATATTTTATTATTTACACCACTATTGGTCAACTGATTTTTTAAGTCAACCAACCCTAGAAAAATGGAATGTTCTGCCGTCGCCATTTTGGTTTTCGACTGTCAATAAAATTACATGCAAACAGTGGGGGTCAAAATGAATTGTTGGCTTTGCGAAGCTTAGAGGATGGATACGCGAAGATTGCAAACAGATTCAGGAGCGTCCGTTTTCATTCTGTTCGATCATATCAGATATGAAAACATATAGAAAGCAAAAAAAAATAATCCCGATTCATATTCGACGTCTAGGCGCCCTGAAATGAACAATAGTATCATTTTTATGACGACTTCTTTAACGATTTTAGCTACGCTGAGGCACACCAAGGTTGCGACATACCGAGGTGGTGGTATTTTGGGAATGTGAATTCTTTAGATACAAATAACCTCAATATCGATAAATAATAAACCATTGACCAAAAACGTCTTGCTTTAAACCGAATATTTTGTCAGCGACATGCACTAAAACGCAGGAAATCTCATGAAGAAATCATAAATATCCGTAGTGTAGGTGGGGTGGGTACATACCACCATACCTCCATAGAAAGAGATTTGCCTCGGTCAAATTTCAGGGCTGGCTCGGGGTTTATTTATGATCATGCAAGTACTGCTTAGTGCATAAACTAGGCTAATCAGGCGCAACGGAGGTTCATCAACGCATTTCCGTAACATCTTATCTGCAGTTTTTAACAACTTGCCATACAACAACGGTCTAACGATAGGTTTACTACCAAATTCAAGTTACTGAAACATAACTGGAAACACGTATATAAGGTAGCTTTATAGCTAACTTTTTTATTTCTTTACCTGCGATCGACAAAGCAACATTAAAAAGTGCACATCTATGCACTGAAAAATAGTATAACCTATGCGAGTTTCGAACCCACGATTTTCGGATTGTAATCACTACGCTTTGACACTGGGTTAATCTAGTCAGACTGATATCTGCAAGTAAGACATATATATCATACGGTTTTGGCAGGCCACGTAACATAGCGTAGCGAAGAAGTTAGAAGCAGGCCGGATGACCGAGGCTAATTATTCCTGTGTAAATTTGATTTAATTAAAACATGACGCTAACTCGATTCGTTTTACCATTTTTTATATCTTTATATCGTATTATCGACAAACTGAACATAACTTGAAATAAATATCTCGGGTATATCAGATAAATATCTCGTGTAATACAGATAGTAATCATTACGTTGAGTACCTTTATATTGATATATGTTTATTTGTTTTGTTTCAACGCGATATAAAGAAACGAAAAAAAAAAGGTCAAGTTCACTAAAACGATTTATTGTAAAATAAAGAACAATTTCAACGTATTTGTTTTACATTTATTGAATTGCATCGTGTTTTGTCGACATAAATATATCGATTTATAGATATAATATCATAACAAAAGTTATTTTAAATTGAGAATTTCAATATAACCCAAGAAGACAAAGTACGATTACGGGTATGCCCCAGCTACTTATGTCCTGTAGTGGGGTGGGGGACCGGTATGCCCCAGCTGCCTATGTCCTGTAGTGGGGTGGGGGACCGGTATGCCCCAGCTGCCTATGTCCTGTAATGGGGTGGGGGACCGGTATGCCCCAGCTGCCTATGTAGTGTAACGAGGTGGGGACCGGTATGCCCCCAGCTGCGTATGTCCTGTAATGGGGTGGGGGACCGATATGCCCCAGCTGCCTATGTCCTGTAATAGGGGGGGGGACCGGTATGCCCCAGCTGCCTATGTCCTGTAATGGGGCGAGGGACCGGTATGCCCCAGCTGCCTATGTAGTGTAATGAGGTGAGGGACCTGTATGCACCAACTGCCTGTGACCTATAGTGTGGTGGGGGACCGGTATGCCTGTATAACCTGTAGTAGTGTCTACATCAAATGAAAGAAAAAAGTACGAAAAACAAAACCACAATTACTTTAGTCTATTTCATGGTCCGTACGAGTCCGAAGAATTAAGACTACGTAACCTGTTACAACGTTCTATATCTGCACCTTTTAACAAAATGATCAAGTAGAAGGGAGACTACTTCGTCGGATACGAACACTCAACTAAACGGAGTTACAACTTGTAAACTAAACTGTAGCATTTATTGAATATGCATTGTCCTAGTGTTTAAATATAGGTCACATTTATTTACATGTTAACAAATATATTAATAATTAAAAAGACACTGTTCCTACCTAAATAAAATTTCATGCAAAACATATGCCGTGGGTGTGGTGGGGGTGAGGGGAGAGGGAAGGAGCGAGAGCTCCCATTTATTCTGGCAATCTGTGTTTTTGTATGCTCACAATTTGAACAATAATGAGGAAATGGTGCTTTTTTGGTGCAGTATTGCTTTGGTTAATGTAACACTATATAGCTGAAATCTCAGATTGCAGCATGTCGTGTCAATTTCTTTCCAA
>JAWPHD010017386.1:0-10000 GCA_037043455.1 Cyrtodaria siliqua | reverse complement strand
TCCCTTACTGGAGGCGGCAGCCAAACCCCGGAGATTAGACAAAAATGGGGTAGGAAATTAGACAGAACCTCTTACCAACATGGGGATATTTGATATTGATATTAACAACTACCATGAGGAACTAGACATAATTTTAGCCCATAGGAATTGGGAATTATACAATCAATTTGTAATATGTATATATCATCATCCGGTTTCCAAAATCATTTTTTTAAGCTGACTAGGTGGACGATTTGGCTAAGGCGTCTGCTATTGGGCGAGGCGCTGTTTAGAGGTTTGTGTCCTAGGGCTGCTGGTTCGAATCCTTGGTAAGTGGTTTGTACACAATTGTTTCCACATATAATATGTAATGTTTCTGCGTTTATCTTATAGATTCTACGTTAAAGAAAGCTCGTTACTACGAATTTAATTCTCTCAAATAATATAATATGATCTGTCGTCTTTCTATGATTTATGTTTGTATAGGTACCTGAGATTGTAACACGTAATGTGAATCTTCTATTGTATCACTATACGATATGGTTGTTGTTATTTGACGGACAAACCCGAAGATATCCGACGCGTTCAAGAGTAAGACCTTAATATCATCCGATTTTCGAAATTAATGTTTTTAGGTTGACTAGCTGGCCGAATGGGCTAAGGCGTCTGCTGTTAGGCGAGGCGCTGTGTTGAGGTTGGTTCAAATCCGTACATATATCTGCGTGCGTGCTTGCGTGCGTGAGTGCGTGCGTGCGTGTGTGTGTACTAACGCTTAATAATATCAAGGCAACGTACTTCACTTAAACTGGAACTGCTTCTTAAAAGTAGGCATAAATGTCGAACAGGAAATGTAGCATTCACATAGTCAATCATAATTACGCATACAAAACAACACACAATATACAGAACCACAATATACAAAACAACACACAATATACAAAACCACAATATACAAAACAACACACAATATACAAAACCACAATATACAAAACCACAATATACAAAACAACACACAATATACAAAACCACAATATACAAAACAACACACAATATACAAAACCACAATATACAAAACAACACACAATATACAAAACAACATACAATATATAAAACAACATACAATATACAAAACAACACACAGCATACAAAACAACACACAATATAAGGACATGGCAAAGTATGCACAACAACTTAAAGGGGTTGACAATCACAGACATCTTAAATAATGTAAATAATGTTACATGAATATGGTATGGGTACATGAATATGGTATGGACACATGTATACGGTATGGAAACATCAATATTGTATAGATACATGAATATGGTATGGATACATAAATATGGTATGGATACATGAATATGGTATGGAAACATGAATATTGTATGGAAACATGAATATGGTATGGATACATGAATATGGTATGGAAACATGAATATGGAATAGATACATGAATATGGTATAGATACATGAATATGGTATGGATACATGAATATGGTATAGACACATGAAAATGATATGGGGATACATGCATATGGTATGGATACATGCATATGGTATAGATACATGAATAAGGTATAGATACATGAATATGGTATAGATACATGAATATGGTATGGAAACATGAATATGGTATAGATACATGAATATATACAATATCTGGGATATGTCGATATTTAACTGAAAACTTAACACGTTCCATGTCTTGCTGTTTTCATAAAATCGTCAAGTTATGATGCTGAAGCAGTGGTTGGATATCAGATGCAAATACAATTGGTCATGGATGAACTTCTTGTTTTTTCTCAATTGTTCTTTATTAGGAGCTAGATGTTCCATACTTGGGCATTGAGGTCTTTATTAGGTGCTACGTGTTCCTTACTTGGGAAATGAGTTCTTTATTTGGTGTTAGATGTTCCTTATTTGGACAATGCGTTACTTATTAGGTGCTTGATGTCCAGTACTTGGATATTTAGTTCTTTATTAGGAGATAGAAGTTCTATACGTGGGCACTGGGTTCTATGTTAGGTGCTAAATGTTCCTTACATGGGAACTGAGATTTTTATTAGGAGCTTGATGTTCCTTACTTGGGCATTGCGTTTTTTTATTAGGAGCTAGATGTTCCTTACTTGGGCGATGACTTCTTTATTAGATGCTAGATGTTCCGTACTTGGGCATTGCGTTCTTTATTAGGAACTATATGTTCTATATTTAGGCACTGGCTTCCTTGTTAGGCGCTAATTGTTCCTTACTCGGGCATTCTGTTTTTTATTAGGAGCTAGATGTTCTATACTTGGGCATTGAGTTCTTTGCTAGGTGCTAGATGTTCCTAAGTCGGGTATTGTATTATTTGTTAGGTGCTAGATATTCATTTCTTGGGCACTGGAATCTTTGTTAGGTGCTAGATGTTCCTTACATGGGCATTGCGTTCTTTGTTGTTAGGTGCTAGATGTTCATTTTCTTGGCACTGGGTTCTTTGTTATGTGCTAGAATGTTCCTTTTTGGGGCATTTAGTTCTCTGCTATGTGCTAGATGTTCCTTTTGTTGGCATAAGGTACTTTGTTATGTGCTAGAATTGTCTTTCTTTGGCAATGAGTTCTTTATTAGACACTAGATGTTCTTTACTTGAGCACTGAGTTCTTTGTTAGGTGCTAGATTTCCTGTCTTGAGCACTGAGTTCTTTTTTGGGTTCTAAATGTTCTTTACTTAGGCAATGAGTTATTTGCTAGGTGCTAGTTGTTCTGTACGCTATGGCCTTATGTGGTAATATGCATTCTGCGCGATAACATCAAAATCATAACACCCCCACTGATGAACTTCGTATATGCATTGACGTTGGCAAGAGAAAGAACCTTATTTCCTTGGGGTCAGTAGGACAAGTGTCAAGGTCACCATGACCTTATATGGAAATACATATTCCGCCAAATTACTGTGAAACCACAACACTCACACTCATGACACGTTATAGGTACATTGCCTTTGGTCAGAGGAGGAAACCCTGTTGCTTTTGAATTCACTAGGTCAAAGGTCAAGGTCACCAGTACATAATCCAAGTGATAACTCCATGAGTATAATACCTACAATCATGAACCTTTGGAGATACTTTTCCCTTGCTGAGAGGAGGAATTCTATTGCTTTTGGGGTTAGTAGGTCAAAAGGTCAAGGTCATCATGTCCTCATATGGCAATTGACAATCCCGGAAATATGATACCCATACTTACTAAACTTATAGGTGCATTGTCCTTGGTCAGAGGAGGAAGCCTATTACTTTTGGGGTCAGTAGGTCATCAAGGTCACATTGAACTGAAATGACTGAATTCTAAGACATTTTCCTCACTGTAACTTGTAACTTTTAGACCTACAGTTTTGAAACTTTACATAAATAGTACCCATGTTAAAACAACAACCCCTATTGATTTTAAGCTTAGTAGGTCATGTCAGGTCACTGTGACCTAATCATGACAAATTCCTTCCCAGCTGTAAGTCACTGTTTTAATCTACAGTCTTGAAACTTTATACAAATAGTGCTCTTGGTTAAACAACATTCCCTATCAGTTATTTCTTTTGTTAGAAGGTTAAAGGTAAGGGTTATATTGACCTGACACCTAGGAAATGCTTTTAACATAAAAGCTTTAGGAAACGGGCTTATAATGCCCCGTTAGGCGGCGCTCTTGTTAGGTGATATAATGTTCCTTACTTGGGCACTGAGTTTATATTAGGAGCTAGATGTTCCTTACCTGGGCATTAAGATCAATATTAGGTGCTAGATTTTCTGTATTTGGAGACTGAGTTCTTTATTAGGAGCTAGGTGTTCCTTTCTTGAGCATTGAGTTCTTTGTTAGGTACTACATGCTCTGTAGTCGGACATTGAGTTCTTTGTTAGGTGATAGATGTTCATTTTTTGGGCACGGGTTCTTTATTATATGCTAGATGTTCCTTTCTTGGGCATTAAGTGCTCTGTTAGGTGCTAGATGGTACTTACTTGGGCCTTGAGTTATTTTGTTAGGCGCTAGAATATTCCTTTCGTGGGCATTAGATTTGTTGTTATGTGCTAGAATTTTCTTTATTGGCCATTGCGTTCTTTGTTTGGCGCTAGATGTTCTGTAAATGGTCATTCAGTTCTTTGTTAGGCACGCTAGATGTTCTGTAATGGTCATTCAGTTTTTCATTAGGAGCTAGATGTTTCTTACTTGGGCATTGAGTTCTTTATTAGGAGCTTGATTTTTCTTAATTGGACACAGAGTTCGTTGTTAGGTGCTAGATGTTCCTTTCTTGGGCATTTAGTGCTCTGTTAGGTGCTAGATGGTACTTACCAGGGCCTTGAGTTATTTTATTAGGTGCTAGAATATTCCTTTCGTGGGCATTAGATTCGTTGTTATATGTTAGAATTTTCTTTCTTGGCCATTGCGTTCTTTGTTAGGCGCTAGATGTTCTGTAAATGGTCATTCAGTTCTTTGTTAGGCGCGCTAGATGTTCTGTTATGGTTATTCAGTTCCCCATTAGGAGCTAGATGTCTCTTACTTGGGCATTGAGTTCTTTATTAGGAGTTTGATTTTCCCTAATTGGGCACTGAGTTCGTTGTTAGGTGCTAGATGTTTCCTTCTTGGGCATTGAGTTCTTTGTTATGTACTAGATGGTCCTTACTTGTTCACTGAGTTTTTTATTAGGTTCTAGATGTTCTGTGCTTAGAATTCACTGTCAAGTACGGTTTCGGTGTAGATCTTTTTTTGGTATGGTTTATTATTTTCAAGATAGCGGACAATGTTTACGTCGGAAGGTAGGTGCCCAGTTATTTCACCTGGATGTTTTCATATCCATCGTTTATATTATATATAATCATTATTGTAGTATCAGGAAAGGTTCAATGTCTTGAATTATTCTCATCAATCTCACAGACCTCCGGTTTTAAAACCACAATCAGCTCTCACAACCAGCGGTTTCCCTTTAAAAAAAAACATGAATCGAGAGATGATCACTATTTTGGTGCCTGGGAGTCATTTAGAGTCATTCTGACTTCTATAAGGTGCATACATATTATAATCCTTCCATTTAGAGTGTATGTAAACACCCTTTAACCATATAACTTGCTGAATGTAAATGTTTTATGAGTTTGAAAATTGTCGCGATGATACGTTGTGTACCCAAGGCTATTTGAACACGGTACGGTGTAGTATAAGCACAAGTTGACAGATATTCGCACATTTGTGGTACGGTGTAGAACGAACTTATCTGGTTGACGCAGTTTTGGTAAACGAATTTGGATGCTAGTATATGCATTGTGTTTCTGTTATTCTGTTAAACTCTTTCTAAATGACTCCCAGGCACCAACATAATGGTCATCTCCCGATTCATTTTTTTCTAAACGGGAAACCGCTGGTGCCTAGAGCTGATTTTGGTTTTTAAAGACGAGATCTGTGAGATTGATGAGAATATCAATACTGCAAATATGAAAGCTATACAGGTATGAAACCAACAATTATTTTCCAGAATTGACACCGATGTTAAAATGTCATATATCAATGATTTGCTATAACTTCAACTCAATTATAGATAATGCAGTAGTGTAATTTTCACATAGAAAACGTATTTTCCACTTGAAAAATCATCAGAAAAGGTGGGTGTCACAAGACATGTAAGAAAGTTCTTGTTTGTTTACCACAGGTCGAGGGTACAGACTTTTTCATTGATAGTTGCTCACAAAGTGGGAGCATGGAGTCGAAATTTCAAAATTGTTAATCAGTTATCCAGTAAAAAACTATTAATACGTTTCTTGTACACACAACAACAAAAACGAAAAGAAATGGGCATTTTCCACCTACTTATAATGCTCCTTTCCCTCAAAAAAGGAGGGATTACTTTTTATTATAGGAACTACATTCGACTACACCTCGGAGGTTTACATGTAATTGGTGGTAGTAAACCTACGCGGATACACGTACACACCTCGGAGGTTTACATGCAATTGGTGGTAGTAAACCTACGCCGATACAACAATGGAATTGACTTCTCTAGGATTTTCAGATATACTTCGTACTAACTCTAGATCATTGAATTGAATTGAATGTTGTTTAACGGCTCATCAACACAGTATAGGTTATTTAGAGCCGCCCCAGAGAGAGGGGAAGGATACATAGGAATCCGGGAACCTGCCCTACTCTTATTATCGAATAGATTCCTATGGTTCTTTAACGTGCTCGGAGGATAGACCGATACACGGGACCGCCCGGTTTACGTCCCCATCCGAAGGACGAGGCTAAGGGAAAGTGTCTTGCCCAAGAACACACCGACGGAACTCAGTGGCACCACGGAAGATAGAACCCGGGACCTCCGGTTACAAATCCGCCGCGCTACCGACTGCGCCACGCAAGCCCTCAACTTTAGATAAACAGATAAGCTGAAGGTATACATAGTATAGAGTATGTTTTAGCGCGTGCTATGGATTGTTTTTTTTATCAGTATGTTGTTTATACCTACTGCTGTCAAGGACACGTACACTAGATTTTCAAACCGTAACCGACCGGTCTGTCACAATGACAGAATGTCAGATATATTAGACAGTAGTGTATTTCTACCTAGAATTGGATAATTTCAGCATAATTTACCTTACCCGATAGTTTTCTGCGTATTTCTTCTTTTTTTCTCCAGATATATACGAATATAGAATTTTTATCAGGTAGATATAAATGATATTTTCGTGCCAGGGACATGTAGGTTCACGTACTCGTCTTATTTTATTAATAGGTAATACAACAATATTAAGGAACAGAACATAATTAAAATATCTTAGATTTTACTAAATGTACCTCTACATTTGTAATCTAAATAATTGTTGACAGTGCCATCTTTATTATAAATATCAAAATACAAGTTGAATTTATGCTCGATTACTTCCAGAATAAAAGAAAGTTCTTAAACGTCTAATAAAGTCTTATTAGCAATCTAAATATGTCAAGTATTTGATTATAATCTAACGTGAAAGTATGGTATTTAAATGAACTACAGCCGTATGTTTATAATTCATACGTGCTTGATATACTATTCCTTTTACCGTGGAAATAAAACAGAGGTCGCTTTAGGATGGAACAACTGTTTTCAAGGAGAATCGTTTACCAAACTTAAAAAATATTTAAAAAAAAAAGTGAAATAGAACAGGAATAGTAGCATTCAAGGACGACAGTCAACCACAAACACACACAGAAACAAAGAACAACACTAAAGATGAATAAAAGGCGATATTACGAAATCACAAACAATAAAGGGTTGACAAGTGGGCTACCGCCTTGGAACGGTCAGTGGCAAAAAAGGCCGCAGGGGTTTGAACCAGGTTCTAGGGTGCACCAAACCTCACTCTATAACATTACATGATGTTGACGTACTTCTATGAAATGCATACAGGACATTGACTGAATTCTTCTTCAAAGAAATACAAACAGGACAAAGCCTTACTTGTGTCTTTAGGAAATTCATCCAGACTTATTTGGGGATCTCAATTTTAAGTAGGTCATACACTAAACTTCAACCCACAGCTTTAACATTTAGATATCACGCGGATATCATTCTCACGATTGCATTGACAAACCGACCCAATAAAGACACCTTCGTAAACAAGGGTATCCATAACACAACTATACCATTAATAGCCGGCATGACATTGACATACGATATATCGTACACCACAGCAATGCGTAAAATGTGCAGTTAATGTTTTCATTTAACCCAAATCATGGCTGTACCTATATAATGTTATATATGCCTTAATAAAATCCGAATCTATTGGGAGTGTACTTCTCTTGATTTATATAGATCTAGCTTTTTTAGTATACTTTGATAATGCTTTGAAAATTAAATTGAATGTTTTTGAACTGCAAATAAACACAGTAAAGGTGAGAGAGAGAGAGAGAGAGAGAGAGAGAGAGAGAGAGAGAGAGAGAGAGAGAGAGATATGACATATCGGGACATGTTTGGGGAGGGGGAGGGGACGAGGTCTTGTGAGGACACGAAAGAGATTAACGTTTAAGGACACTTGAGAGACAATGACCTCATATAGTAAGTGTTAGACCCTAAGAGATAGAGAGAGAGAGAGAGAGAGAGAGAGAGAGAGAAAGAGAGATGGGTAATGAGAATCCAGGAACCTGCCCTACTCTTACTTGCGAATTGATTTCTATGGTTCTTTAACGTGTTCGGCACATATTAACCATGTTAACTTAAGATTACAAACAAACGATTAAAGATTTATAAATCAAAAGATGAAGGGTGCATGGGACGCATGCTAGCCTCATTGGACCTCCAATCACTTCAGGATCGACGGACATCAATCCGCCTAGTCTTTCTTTACAAAGTGGTCGAGGGGCTAGTACCAGCTATTGCTCCAGAGGAATATATTCAACCTGCGAGGAATCGAAGACATATTACATTAACAAAAAAATACTGACTTTGTCGCAGACAACATATTATATAAACAAGTTGTAATCAACGATAGAGGCCTGAAAATCAAAATTTTTAAAACTGAGCAGTTAAGACATTCATTTTTCGTGAAAACGCCTGAACATTGGAACCACCTGGAACACAAAGTCAAAGGGGTCCACGCAGAGACAGTTGAGGTTTTTAAAACAGCCCTCCCGAAGTGCTATTAATTTACTAGCACTGCGCACTCCCACCCGGTGTTATAAGTCATAACAGGCCCTTCACTCTTAACTACAGAAACAGAAAGAATTTAAACATTTTCGAATGTAAAGAAATATTTCTTGTATGAATAATAAACAATAATAAAATAGTAGTAGAGTGTTGGACCCATGATAAAAAAAGTCGTGGGTTCGATCCCCGCCATAACCATATGTGTTGTGTCCCTGAGCAGTTAATATCTGCATTTGCTTAGTACTGGTTCTACCCAGGAAGACATCGAGAGTGATTAAAATAAGTTCAGAGAGCTTTCGTTACAATCGATGTAAAATAAATAAGTTTAAACTAATAAACAAGAGGCCCAAGAGGGCCTGTATCACACTACTGGCTATATGGAGTCTTTGATGGGAACACATCACAGTCTCCGTGAAAACCGTCGGTCCGTCGGACATGACAGGCAAATTTTTGAAATGTCCGGCAGAAAATTCCCGAGGCGGTTTAAGTGTCCGGCCATTTTTAAGACTAAAATCCTACCAGAGACCACGTTTTATCGCTTGTAATTTTCCATCGAGTGTCTGTCCAATTTTAAAACTAAAATCCTACATCCTAAAACCCATTTCATTGCGCTTTAACAAAAATATGGTTCAGCTTAAGCTTTTCGGTCAGACAACACATTCCAGTTTGTCTGACCGAATGTCCTGTGGACTTGAAAATGTGTTAGCATAGACTGACATCAACAACATGCGCAACTAGGCTTGGTACTGATCATTCCCTGGCAAGCCTAAGTATCTCAATGTGTATCATACAGTCATACAAGTAACACAATGTGTATGATACAGTCAAACAAGTATCACAATGTGTATCATACAGTCATACAAGTATCGCAATGTGTATCATACAGTCATCAATGTGAATCATACAGTCAGGCAAGTAACACAATGTGTATCATTCAGTCATACAAGTATCACAATGCGTATCATACAGTGATACAAGTATCGCAATGTGTAGCATACAGTGATACAGTATCGCAATGTGTATCATACAGTCAGGCAAGTAACACAATGTTTATCATTCAGTCATACAAGTATCGCAATGTGTATCATACAGTCCTCAATGTGTATCATACAGTCAGGCAAGTAACACAATGTGTATCATTCAGTCATACAAGTATCACAATGAGTATCATACAGTCATACAAGTATCGCAATGTGTAGCATACAGTGATACAGTATCGCAATGTGTATCATACAGTCAGGCAAGTAACACAATGTGTATCATTCAGTCATACAAGTATCACAATGCGTATCATACATTGATACAAGTATCGCAATGTGTAGCATACACTCAAGCAAGTAACACAATGTGTATCATACAGTCATACAAGTATCACAATGCGTATCATACA
>JAWPHD010017385.1:2500-44851 GCA_037043455.1 Cyrtodaria siliqua | reverse complement strand
AAGTGAGAAAATGTCGATTCTTAAATATGACGGGAGGTATACAGTACTGGTTCCTCCCAGGAATAAGTGGGTTGGCTGCCTCCACCACAAAAAGTCGCCCGTCAAACATAGCCTAAATAGTGCTGGAAAATGACTTTAAACAGCAAACAAACTAAAAAATCCTTCGATAATAAATTGCCACATATTATTGCTGTAACAATCCCAATATGCATTGTTAAATATGTAATTAGTCTTGACAAACTCAGGAGCATAATATGTTCAGCGGGATGTAGTTAACGATTGGAAAGTAAAGGCAGACTATTCACGAACTTTTTATCATAGGTGAGTTGTTTTTCCTACTTTTTAAACATCATATGAAATGTAAGCAGGCCCTGTGATTTAGTACACCATATTTAAAAGGAGTTGAATTGAAATTTAAGCAGACCTGTAATGATTTAGGAATTCCAAATCTAAAAGTGTTTTGTTGGCATTTAAGCAGGCCTTGAGATTTAGCTTGTCGAATTTAAAAGGCATTTAATTGAAATTTAAGTAGGCCTTAGATTTAAGTAAACATCATGTTAAGGTGTTTAACTGAAATTTAAGCAGGCTTAAAGATATAGTATACCACATTTAAAAGGTGTTTACTTGGAATTTAAGCTGGCCTTGGGATTTAGTGTCGAATTTAAAGGCATTGAATTGAAATTAAAGTAGCTCCAACAGTTTATTATACCAAATTTAAAAGGTGTTTTATTGAAACTAAGCAGACGTACAGATTTGGTATACCAAATTTAAAAGATGTTTTATTGAAATTTAAGTAGGCCTAAGGATTTGGTATACCAAATATAAAATGCATTTTATTGAAATTTAAGTAGGCCTTAAATTTAAGTAAAAATGAGATACAGGGTCCTATAGAAACCACAGCGTCCGAGCGCAATGTCATCGTAGGTCCACACTGTACTGCAAACAAGGATTTGACAATACAATGAAAGAGACAAAAAAAAAACAGAAAGGGTGGTGAAGACAGGGTTACCGACTTGGAACGGTCAGTAGGCAATAAGGCCAACTGGTTAGCTTGAATCGATTTTATATGCGCACAATCCTCGCTATTATCCTGTCCTCAACGCCCAAATAGACAAGACAGTGTAAACAAAACTACATCCCATCAAAAGGAATTCTCTAACAATAAAGTCCACATCCTGAGAAACTAACTAAAGAAACACATACAAAATAATAAACATCTCAGGATGTATCCAGAATCGTACTGAACAACTATAGTAGTAGCAGCTAAAGAGAAAACCAATCTAGGGTACGACCAGAAAACCCGTGGGACGAAAGCTCATGCACCCACCTCCCTTAGTTGGGGTTTCAGTAGGTACAATCATAGAGTCCCAAGAGGTAGTCCAGTCATCGCGAAAGTGAAAAGTGAAGCGTAATGACTGACTGTAGAGGGGTCAATCACTAAACATGCAGTGCGCTGTAAAACCAAAGGGTTATATCCTTTTCTGACGAACTTCCTGATTAAATAACCACATTTAAAGGTGTTTAATTGAAATTTAAGCAGGCTTAACGATTTAGTATACCAAATTTAAAAGGTGTTTAATTTGAATTTAAGCAGGCTTAAATATTGAGTTTACCAAATGTAAAAGGTATTTAATTGGAATTTAAGCAGACTTAAATATTTAGTATACCAAATTTAAAAGGTGTTTAATGGAAATTCAGGCAGGTTTAACGATTAAGTATACCAAATTTAAAAGGTGTTTAACTGGTATTTAAACAGGCTCAAAGATCTACTGTACGAAATTTAATTGGAATTTAAGCAGGCTTAGATATTGAGTATACCAAATTTAATTGGAATTTAAGTGGGCTTAAAGATTTAGTATACCAAATTCAAAATTGTTTTAATGGAAATTTAAGCAGGCTGAACATTTAGTATACCAAATATAAAAGGTGTTTAATTGGAATTTAAGCAGGCTTAACGATTTAGTATACCAAATTTAAAAGGTGTTTAATTGGAATTTAAGCTGGCTAAACAATTTAGTATACCAAATTTAAAAGGTGTTTAGCTGGAATTTAAGCAGACTTAAAGATTTTAGTAAACCAAATTTAACAGGTGTTTAATTGGAATTTAAGTTGGCCATAGATTTAGGTAAACCAAATTTAAAAGGTGTTTAATTGAAATGTAAACAGGCTTAAATATTTAGTATACCAAATTGACAAGGTGTTTAATTGGAATTTAAGTAGGCTTAAGGATTTGATATACCAAATTTAAAAGGCATTTTATTGAATTTTAAGTAGGCCTTAGATTTAGGTAAACCACATTTAAAGGTGTTTAATCGAAATTTAAGCAGGTATAAAGATTTAGTATACCAAATTTAAAAGATGTTTAATTGGAATTTAAGCAGACCTGAGAATTCAAGATTCCATATTTAATTTCCACAAAATGCATGTATAGCCATATATAATAACATTTAAGTCCAACTTGCTTTATTCTCTTAATTGTGTTTGTTGCTCTCAAAGGATCACCTTTATCAGTATTTATTCAAGATTCCATATTTAATTTCCACAAAATGCATGTAAAGCCATATATAATAACATTTAAGTCCAACTTGCTTTATTCTCTTAATTGTGTTTGTTGCTCTCAAAGGATCACCTTTATCAGTATTTATTAAATCATCATAAAACGCGGAATTTTGTGGAAAATTAAATGTTGATTAAATGTAAATTAAACTTCACATTTAATCATAATTTAAATTCACTGTCATTCCATTATATTACAAGTAAAAGTGTAGTTTAATTCTAATTTAATTGACGATTAAATGCCTATTTTCATGCAGTGATACAAACGGTAAAATGTAATAAAACAACCTGTCCGATACTCCATCAGGGCTACAGTTACCATAGCCTTCGCAAAACCATTGCTCAATTTGATTTTCCGAAACCTATCTACTTCTAAAATATAAAAGTGATTTATGAACTCCACTGTGACAAGGATTATAAAAAACTGATTTTTACGGTGCAACAATTTACAAACTGTGTAAAATCCTTGGCCATGATCACTTTTATGCAATATGCATTAAACTTTTAAGAGAGTTTTATCAAAAAGATTATAACCTTATCATTTTAAAATGCTCTGCACACTTAGTGATTGTTTGGATATGTACTTGTAACATTGTACTCTTAACATGATACTAGCTCCTAGCTCCACCCATTTGCCACTCATTCGGAGTAAAGATTATCAATGTATAGGTCATACTAAACCAATTCATTTTCCATAGACGTATATTATAGCTCTAAACTCTGTACTGAGTTTCCTAATAAAAGAAGCTATATTTTTGCATACTTGTTTTGAAAGACCTATCTTAGTTATATCTAAAAAACATACACAAACCATACATTGAGTATGTTTTGAAAGAGCTGTTTGGGTCGGATGGTGCTGACCCACCTACTTGCATGTAGAAACATGAGGAAAATGTAAAATATACTTCTTTTTTGATTTTGAAACAAATTATGAATACATTGCACAAATGTAGGATTTAACCTTCAAAAGTACTCTTCAAAAGTTGAATTGTAATTTTTTAGCAAGAATTTTTGGTTTGTTTACCTTGTCAACCAATCAAAATTAAGAGATTCTGTGTAATAGCTCCGAATTTACCCTGGAACGTTCCATGCCCAGCAGATTGGTTGGTAATTGATGTAGTTTGATCCAGAGACGTTCAAACCTGACTGAAGTTTGTTTTTTCTGGCTAAATTGTTTGTTACATTCATTCTGAGGAAAATGGTGTCTTTCATTTTTGGAAAAAAAAAAGTCATTTTCTACAAGATGTAAGTGCCAAAAAGGGCCTTGGCTGAAGTCAATTTCATGCGATTTTACGCGTAAATCCAGAACCTTCAAAATGCCATATCTCGACAACCGTTCCAATCTTTTGTTTCAAATAAATTGATTTTTAACCAGTTGAAGTTATTTTTAAAATAATATCTACTGAAAAATGATATTTGTGATTTTAGGTGTCAAAATAGCAGATTTTACCATACAAATGCCACTGTTTTTTGTATATATTCAAAATCGACCTTCAAATTAATTAACATTACTGAGCAGTTTCAATATGTGAAACCATCAAGAAAATGCAACTTTTCCTTTAAAAATGACAAAAAATAATTCTGAGACTATCCTCCCCAACTCCATTTTTAGTCCCATGCCATGTTTTACAATATGCTCAATACAAAATATTCCTGTAACTGTACTATTTACTGTATTTTTTATTACATATTGTTTGTACTATCTTTACAGGTCATTTTCATGCAACCATGCAGCCAGTTCATTAAAATGAAGAGGATGGGGTAGAAAAATGTTCATACATTTTGCCAACAAAATAATTATATTAGTAAAACGTATTAAACCGCATAAAATGTTTGCATATGGACACTAACCATAAAGAAGTGATGAACTCTGAGTCAGAGTTTACCTCAACATCTTTTTCAAAACAGACATAAGTGGCTTTTTGACATCTTTTCGGACAGATGTAGTTTGACATTTTTGCCACACAGTGTATGCAAAGCCCTCGGAAATGGATAAAAATTACTAGATATACCTTTAACTGTGTCAAATATATGCATTACATGCCAATTGTGTATACCAGGTATCAGGTATGGCTAATTTTGTGTTTTTTATTTTTTTTAATTCTTTAGCAAGTTTGTTTGGTTCGTTTGGTTTGTTTACCTTGTCAACCAATCAAAATTAAGAGATTCTGTGTAATAGCACCGAATTAACTCTGAAACATTTTCCCTGCCCGCTTATTGGTTGGTAATTGGTGAAGTCTGATCTAGGTTATATTGTATATAGGGGCATTTCAATGTAAGACTGCATGGAATAAAAACGTAATCAGAAAGTGGGATTACGGATTCTCATTGATCAGGCCCACAAATCGAAACATGGTGTCAGAAGTGAAAAAAAAAAAAATGGAATAAGTTCCTTAAAGAGAAACTACGCAATAATAAATAATACATTAATTAGTGTGACTTCAGAAACAGACATAAAAAGGATTAAAGTGGAATTTAAGTGCCAACACAACAATGGCTAAAATTCAACAACCAACAGAATTTGACCTTTTTTTCACAGAATAATGGGAAGATTGGCGCGACAGATTTATGAGATATAGACTAGCTTCAAAACTTCACAAAGGAATTGCAAATCTAATGTATGCCATGGGAATGGATGCTGAAACATTTTCTCTATCTTTCGGACTTAACAATGATGACGCAAAACAATTTGACGTAGTGGTTTAAAGATTAAACCAACATTTCATTCCGAAGAAGAACGTCATACATGAACATGTAAAATTCCATTAACAGAGAAGGCACAAAGATGAAAGCACAGAATCATTCATCAGAAGTTTATTCGAACTAGCTGAAAAACTGTGACTTTGGGAAAATAAAAATGAAAGAATACGACGAGACACCATAGTTATTGGCATTATCGATAAAACTTTGTCAGAGAAAATGCAGTTAAAAGAGGATTTAACTCTAGTCCAGGCTGTCACCAAATGGTCAAACCTCAAGTAAAAGACCAGGCAGGAGACGCTGGTATCGAAGGGGTCAAAGGCGCCATGCCAAAACTGCATACGCTGTAGTTCAAACCGGGTTATCAGCGCAATCAGTCAAGAGCGGAAGTACGAAACCGGGAGGTACAGCGAAAACGGGATGCAAAACCAGACCGTGATGCGCAACGACACTTGGAGGTATTTGCTTGTACACATGATAATAGCAGATGCCCAGCACTGGGACAAACCTGCAGGAAATGCGAAAAGAGAAATCACATTGCGGTAATATGCAAAATTAAACCCAAAGTACGAGAAATTCTACAAAATTGGCAGTGAGGATGACAATTCCCAAGCGACATTTAAGAAACATCTGTATCTTGGATATATTGATTGTGACAATGATAGTGAGGATCCATGGATTATTAACCTCGACACATATAAGTCAAAAGCTCCATTTAAAATTGACACAGGGGTAGACGCCACAATCATGTCAAAGCTTTCCTATAAATCATTGAAACAACTTCCACCTTTGAAATCGACATCTTGCGTGCTAAAATGTCCAGGGGGTAACATAGATTGCATTAGGCTATTTTATTGCAAAAACCTACAGACATGATACAAGGTTCTTATTTAGAATCTGTGTAGTTACAAGCTCAGAGCAAAACAATTTGTTAAGTAGGGGAGCATCTTCATCCGTGAATTTATTGGCCCTTATTTCGCTTTTCACAGAATGGTATTGCTCTCCATAAAAATAATTATGAGTCTTTTAGTTAAAACTTTAAAAATAACCTATTGTCAACCCTTTTGTGTTTGTGATGTCGTTTACTTTTATTATTACTTTTGCCTTCTTGTTTGTCTGTTTGCATGTTTGTTTCTGTGTTTTGTGGTTGACTGTCCTCCTTGAATGCTACTTTTCCTGTCCGATATTTTTATATTTCTTAGTAAAAAGAATCGATGAAATTCCACAGGCCATATTCGGTCACACAGGCTTAATAGATTGCTATCCAGTCAAAATAAAACTGAAACCTGATGTTATACCGTACAGCGTCACCACAGCGCGTCGGACACCTTTCGCGCTATTACCGAAAGTTGAGAAAAAAAAAATAACATGGTAAAAGACGGTGTGATCGAAAAGGTTACAGAACCTACCGATTGGTGCTCAGCGATGGTACCAGTTTTGAAAAGCAACGAAAATATCAGGATCTGCATTGACCTGAAAAAACAATGAATCGGTTAAATGTGGGCTGTTTATGTTGCCAAATCTTGATGATATTTCGGCAACATTTATAGGGATGACTGCATTTTCAAAGCTTGATGCTTCGAATAATTTTCACCAGCTACTGTTAGATCCGTATAATTCAAAATTGACAACGTTCATCACTCCATTCGGACGCTAAGCTTTCCGTAGGGTTCCAATGGGAATAAGTTCAGCTAGCGATTTTTTTCAGAGGAAAAAGAATGATCTTTTGAAGGGTCTGAAAGCTGTAGATGCGATCATGGACGATATACTCGTCTATGGCAAAGACATGCATGAACATAACGACAATTTGACTGCAGTTCTGAAGAAAATCGATCAAGTCGGGTTGAAACTCAATAGGCAAAATTGTCTATTCGAACAACCGCCAATTGAATATTTCGGTCACATAATTAGCGAACAAGGTATCAGTCCCCGAATCCCAAACGGTACAGGCAGCTCGGGATCTAGAATCACCAAAGAAAAAAACAGAACTGCAAAGGGTAATTGGTCTAATTAATTATCTAGGGAGAAATGTAGACAGCTTGTTTACAATCATGAGTCTCATAACTGACCTTTTGAAGTCAGATATAGCGAGGTACTGTGGACCAGAACAAGACAGCGCATTCTCAAAAGACAAACAGATGCTGACAAAAGCACCTGTCTTAGCATGCTAGGACCAAAGCAAGCCTATTGTAGTCACCGCTGACGCGAGTCGAGTAGGCATTGGAGGCGCGATATTCATGCAAGACGGATCGGAGCTCAAACCTATAGGATTTTGTTCGCAAACGCTTACCGAAACAGAGACAAATGGGCACAAATAGAGTTAACATGTCTTAGCTTCGTATACACATATGAGAAATGTTCCAGATATCTCATAAGGCTACAATCTTTCCGCTTGATCACTGATTACAAACCACTGGCACCTCTGATCAATAAATCAGACACAGATAAAACGCCCGTAAGATGTCAAAGACTCTTAATATGATTACGTAGGTGAAATGCTGTTGCAGAGCATTTCAAAGGCAAAAACATGATAGTGCCCGATACCCTGTCAAGCGCTCCTTTAAAGGAATATGACACCGACATTGAAAATGCGTACGTATAAAGTGTCAATTCAAATAGGCCAGTGAGTGATGTACGATTGCAATTAATCCAGGACGCAACTCAAAAAGACACAGATATTCAGACAGTAATTTCACTAACCATGCATGTGTGGCCAGAAAAGGAGAACTCGCTTCCAAAATCAATCAGAAGTTATTTCAACGTTAGCACAGAGCTCTCTGTAACTGATTGATTACTTCTCTACAGACAAAGAATAGTGGTACCCGAAAAACAAAGCGCAGCTGTTTTAGAGAAACTTCATGTGGGCCACCAAGGGGTTACAAAGTGCACAGATTTGGCAGCACAATGTGTTTGGTGGCCTACAATAGATAAAGAAATTAAAGAAAGCGTGAAAAAATGTATTTTCACAACACAACACCGAGAACCACTAAAATCAACAAGTTTGCCCGCAGGGCCACTGGTAATGGATGCAGATGATATACAAACATTATGCCATTGTGTTGGATCATTATTCCAAATACATTGAAATTGTATATCTGTAGAAAGCAACTAGTGCCAGTGTTATAGGGAAAATTACAAATATGTTTGCGCACTGGGGGGATCCTGAAGAACCTGTCACAGATGGCGGTAGTCAATTCTTATCTGCAATCTTCATAGAATTTACCACAGAACATTACATTAAGCGCACAATCAGTTCCCCTCATTTTCCTCAAGCAAATGGCCAAGCTGGAGCTGGAGTAAAAATTGCAAAGAAATTTTGAGACAAAATGATGTGTTTGCAGCTTTAAGAATATATAGATGCACACATACATCCGCCACTGGATTTTCACCGTCACGATTGGTGATAGGCAGAAACATTCACACCCAAATTCCGTGTTAGCCAGAGAAACTAAGACCAAAATGGCCGAGATATAGAGCAGTTATGCAAAATGACAAAAAATCTAAAGCAAATCAAGAATTTTTCTTTAACAAAAGACATGCAACACGAATTCAACTTTAGATGCCGGAAACAAAATGAGAATAAAACTGGATAATGAGAAACTATGGGGAAAACAAGGAACTGTTTTACGAGGGGATTTAGAGAAAAAATATTACTTAGTGAAAACTAACGCGGGGACATACACTAGAAACAGAGTACATTTACAAAGATTATCGCAAAACAATGAGAAAAATCTCAACCCAAATCTCTTTGCTCACAGTTTTTAACAGAATTCAGGACATTATAGGAAAGGATATGGGAGGTTAGTGAAGCCATGTGTCAACAAGGAATGCGATCAATCCAGTAATTTTGGCAAAACGATAATTGACTTGACAAGAGAACTATGTATATCGAATTAACCATTAAATGTATTTTATTATGTATTGTATGCATCAAAGAATTCACTTGAAACCTTTATTTTTGAAAAATGTCAAATAATTAAAAACACCGGTTATATGTTGCCAAGTGGGACATTGCAATTGTTTTTATGATCAAGTTTTAATGAAAGGTCGACATGTTAATGTAACATTCTGCTTCAAGGGTGATAAAATTACGAGTACATCAGTTAGTCAATGAAAATCGATAGCTAGGTGATTTCATTCATAAGTGGGGACGTGTTTGGATAAGTTCTTGTAACATGATACTAGCTCCACCCACTTGCCACTCATCCAGAGTAGAGATTATCAATGTGTATTGTATTGTATATGGGGGCATTACGATGTAATAAACACGTAATCATAAACTAGGGTTACGGGTTCTCATTGATCAGACCCACAGATCGAAACAGAGATTGACCCATGTACAGTTCGCCAGTATGCTTTCCTTTTTTGATTGTGCGATGACCTGACAGACTGTGAATCCTATGTTGGCGTCTCCCTAAACCCTGAATGGGTAAGGTTTAATGAGTGTCTTCAATATTGTATCGTCGTGCACATGATGGTGTATTATCTTGTTTGCTCTGGCTTCTCAGCGAGTACATGCTTTGTGGCTGTCTGTTTTTTATATTCACATATATATGATCATCTTCGTGTTATACTTGGACTGCATTTTAATGCTGAATACTATTTAAGAGGATGTAGCATGGCGATGGTTGCCTTATTTTCACTGTCTCGTATTATTGGGACGGCAGAATGGTAAGGGGGAGGTTTGGTGCACATTAGGACCTGGTTTAAATCCCTAGCGGCCTTTTTGCCACGGACCACTATTCTCAACTATTTTTTGTGTGCGGTGTCGCATACATTTGTTCTAGTGATGTTGTCCTTATCATTTTGTTTTATTTAAATGCATGTTTTTGGTTGTCTGTGTTCTGTGAATGTTGCATTTCCTGTACAATTCTATACCTACATGTGTATTCACACTCAGATCATACAAAGGTATTTCTTTCTCCTATCCCTTGTACTTTTCATAGATATACTCCTTCAATGCAATTCAGCCTTCTAACCTTCGATGTATCCTTTATATCATTTTAAACTGCTAGAGAGTATGCAGACACTGGTTAATGTGTCTATTGCTTCGAAATGAGGAAGAATAAGTTGGTTCACTGCCAAATGGCTGCATGTGTAGCATAAACTCATTCAAGCTTACGTTGTGTTTAATATATCTGAACTGTTAGAAGCTTATTATCTAATAAACTGAAACACTGCATTAGCTGTTATAAGCTTATTATTGTAACATAAACTGAAATACAGCATTAGCTGTTATAAGCTTACTATTATAACATAAACTGAAATATGGCATTAGCTGTTATAAGCTAATTATTATCTAATAAACTGAAATACAGCATTAGCTGTTATAGCTTATTATTATAACGTAAACTCAAATACAGCATTAGCTGCTATAAGCTTATTATTATCTAATAAACTGAAATACAGCATTAGCTGTTATAAGTGTGTGTGTGTGTGTGTACTTCTGAGGTTTAAAGTCCCTCCGCCAACTAAAACGCCTGGAGAACCCTGGTCGCTAGCTGTTATAAGCTTAGTATTATATAATAAACTGAAATATAGCATTAGCTGTTATAAGCTTATTATTATAACATAAACTGAAAAGTAGCATTAACAATATATCAATATCTCAAACGTCATAGATACGCATGAAAAATAAATTTACGTTTGGTGAAAAGTAGCACTGAATGACACAGAGACTGTTTAGTATGAGGGGCAAACGAGCATGCGTGTGACAACATCTTGACACAAAGTTCTTTAAATGTTGTTCTCAGTGGGACAAGTCAGAATGAATAGAATAGACATGTTCGACATTTATCCGATCACATAACAAAACTGGGAGATAAGTGTAAACTAAATGTTTTTTAAACTGCACAACAATGAAGAGAATGATTTGATGTTTAACGGCACATCAACACATTACCTAAGGTTATTGAGACTCCCACCAGAGAGATAGAACACATTATTACACAGGAATCCTCGAACTCTGTCATCTCCTTACTATCGAATATATAGTTTTCGGAGGATAGACTACGATACATGGGGCCGCCATGTTTACATCCCCGTCCAACAGAACAGGCTAATGACTTGCATAATAACTAAAAAAGCCATAAAAACACCAAAGGCACCGCTAAGGCTCGAAACCGTGATATTCGGATTTTAGGTCAACCGCGCTATGCAATAAATTACGCTAGCTTAACCCAAACGACGTTGACAATGGGCTTAATGAATAATTTGAGAAAACAATCAGAATACTGTGTGGTGATATCTCATTTAGGCTCAACAAAGTGCGCCGTATCATTACGTAAAGTTGAATACATGCTCTAAAACCACTTAGTGATCAGCGTGTAGACGGTTATTAAACTGTAACAACTGCTATAGGGATGTTATCGAATTGTATAATGCATCTATATTGCACGTTGTTTCATTACAGTGAATAATATGCCTTGAGCATAGAGAGTACTCTGTCAATCTTGTTTTGAGATAATCAAGGCAGTAAACCTTAGACTTGCAGGCATATATAATTACATTTAGAAGTGTATCGATCCTGAAATGAAGAGTGAGACAGAAAATAAATATGTCTGTAAGATACCATAATATCGAACTCTTGGTTTATAAGCAATATTAGCATATTTTCGTAATTGGTTTATTACTATGAATAATGCTAAGTTAAGTAGTAGAATGAGGTATATATTGAGTTCACCAAGAAGTCATGCCATATTATGTGATTAATTTAAGAAACATGTACCTTCATAAACTTTATTGTGTAACTTCTAATTGTTTTAAATAAATACTGATATGGGTAATCCTTTGGAAGCAACAAACAGAACCAAGAGAATAAAGTAGCAGATTCGGTTTTATTGAGACTGTTCATGAGAGGTAATGTCAGAAACAACACATCTCACGCCCACTAGCACCGGCTTAAGAGGTATTCTACTTAAAAGCCATATATATTGGGCTCGTTGATTCCAAAGGACCAATAGAAACAACACTACTGATTCATAGCACGGGGATACCTTTTATTGTTGCCACACTGCACTCAAGACGTGTGGAACGTATTAATCACTCCGACAAAAAGATATAAGGACATTACAGTCTTTTGCCTTGACAGTATGCGACTTAGTTAATGCTGCCTAGTTTGTTAGAGGATATGGCCTGGCGGAGATGTCTTTATTTATATCGTCTCGTTTTACTGGGATGACAACAGGGTTACATGTGACGCAAACCTTACAAACTGGTTTAAACCATCGTTTGAACATATTCATGTTAAATAACCTGTCGAACGATTTTACTTTCTAACATACATATACTATACATTTTAAAGAACGATACTGATCCCGGAATCCTGTGTATAATAATAACAATAATGATAGTAATAACTTTATTTTCAGAGGATGAGAAAATGGTCCTATAGAAATCACAGCAGCCAAACATAGCGGAACCGTAGGTCCGCACTGTACCAGAAAGAGCAAATTAAATATACAATGAAAAGGACAATACACAACACAAAGAGTTGTGAAGACAGGGTTACAGACTTGGAACGGTCAATAGGCAATACACAACACACAGAGTGGTGATGACAGGATTACAGACTTCGAACGGTCAATAGGCAATATTGCCCACTAGTATAGCTTAAATCGATATTAAGTGTACATAGCCAAAAAAAAGGATAAAAATATCGGACCGGGAAAGCAGCATTCAAGGACGACAGTCAACCACAAAACACAAAAACAAACACGCAAACAGACAAACGAAAAGACAAAAGTAATAAAAAATGCAAACGACATCGCAAACACAAAAGGGTTGACAATAGGGCTACATAGCCAAGCTATGATCCTGTCTCCAGTGCTCAAATTAACAAGACAGTGTAAATAAAAGTACATCCCATCAAAAGGAAGCAAATTAGATATTTGACCATATATACCAATCTACCATATTGTCTTCAACAAAACATTAATATTTCATTAAACAAGCACTTACAACGATTTACATATTTACACTGTTTTAAATTGTTTAATACAAATTACAATTTAAAATATGTCTAGGAACTTAAATAATATTTAATTATTATTTTGTCTTTAAAGGCAATGAGAAATAGTTTTTAATATAATTTTAATATAATTCTGTTAATTAAAATGAAATGAAAATGAGCTACAGATTTATTTAGATTTCAATTTGTGAATTATACACCTGTAAATGTTGAATTGTCGCTTTTTTGCTTCAGTGTCGGTCTCTCTTTTGTAAGGCCAGCAAAAAATACCTGTGTTTCTCGTTACTCAGCTGAAAAAATTAGGGTAGGAAGGTAGGTATTTTTTTTATTTATTTTTTTTGCCCATGTGGTTTGTACTGGATACTCAATGTACTGGATACCCAAACTTCACAAAATTCCTTACAAAGCACATTTCATCGCTAATTTTAGTTCATGTACCACGACCAATATATCAAAACTATTGACTTCCTGACTTTCCGCGATTAAAGAACATATTGTAAAATATTGCGGAAAGGCCTTCGAGAACTCAGGAATCAATCTGTTTTGGTATATCAAGAACTCTGGAGAAGTTCTTGACAAACTACGGTGTAGGCATTTGCATGCCTCTTCTCTAAGCACCTACGACTTTTCTACACTGTATACTACACTACCACATACTCTTATCAAAGACAAATTGTTTCAGCTTATTCAGAAGACATTTGCTAGAGAAGGTACAACTTTTCTAGCTTGTAAAAATGTCAGGGCTTTCTTTACTAACGCCCCCATTGATAAGTATAATTACTACACTACCACATAATCTTATCAAAGAAAAATTGCTTCAGCTTATTGAGAAGACATTTGCTAGAGAAGGTACAACTTTTCTAGCTTGTAATAATGTCAGGGCTTTCTTTACTAACGCCCCCATTTATAAGTATAATTTGTGTACTGATGTTTGAAGAGCCTTATCTTTTCATATGGTTACTAACATTTATCCACCAGAGCTCACGTTGAATAAAGCCAACAGTTCGGATACAGTAGCAGTATTTCTCGATCTCAATTGTAACATCGTTAACTATCCACACCTGGATGGAGATGTACCTCGTGCTACCTTATACGGGATGTATATCTCCCAACTCATTCGATTTGCTAGAGCGTGTAATGATGTTATAGACTTCAATGATCGAAATCAATTTATTACAAGTAAACTTCTTCAGCAAGGTTTTCGGTATCACAATCTACGTAGGTCTTTCTCTAAATTCTACCGCCGCAAAGAAGGCTTGCTGGTAAAGTACAACACCAACCTTAAAACACTTCTGCGACTAGGCATATCACAACCCTCATTTTATGGAGATGTGGTCTATAAACTTCGAATGTTAAAGGGGTCTGACGGGTTTCCTGACCGCTTTACAAATTTAATCAGGAAGTTCGTCAGAAAAGGATATAACCCTTTGGTTTTACAGCGCTCTGCGTGTTTAGTGATTGACCCCTCTACAATCAGTCATTACGCTTCACTTTTCACTTGTGCGATGACTGGACTACCTCTTGGGACTCTATGATTGTACCTACTGGAACCCCAACTAAGGGAGGTGGGTGCATGAGCGTTCGTCCCTCGAGTTTTCTGGTCGTACTCTAGTTTGGTTTTCTCTTTAGCTGCAACTACTATGGTTGTTCAGTACGATTCTGGATACATCCTGAGATGGGTTTGGGTTTTTTTTTTGGTTTTTTTTGTATGTGTTTCTTTAGTTAGTTTCTCTGGATGTGGACTTTATTGTTAGAGAATTCCTTTTGATGGGATGTAGTTTTGTTTACACTGTCTTGTCTATTTGGGCGCTGAAGACAGGATAATAGCAAGGATTGTGCGCATATAAAATCGATTCAAGCTAACCAGTAGGCCTTATTGCCTACTGACCGTTCCAAGTCGGTAAACCTGTCTTCACCACCCTTTCTATTGTTTTTTGTCTCTTTCATTGTATTTTCAAGTCCTTCTTTGCAGTACAGCGCGGACCTACGATGCCATTGCGTTCGGACGCTGTGGTGTCTATAGGACCCTATATCTCATTTTTGGACGATGATAAAGGTATCTTAAACTTTGTCAAGTAGTTAATTTGTAGTGATTTTGCAAGGAGAGAAGGAAAACAACCTCATGATATCTTCTTAACTTGTTTGTTTTGAATAAAATAGATTGAAAACACATATTTTCTGTCATTATGAGTTTACATAAGATTGAATTTTATAATTTCCTGAGGCTGGGTGGTATTGGAAGAACAAATCTGCTGGCAGCATGTCATGATTAATGTTTTTGATAACTTCTGCTCTGTCCCATGGCTGCATTTTCCAATTATAATAGCCAAAACGGACGCGCAGTGCACCATGGAGGCGGCCATGTTTTAACGCATGTTGCGTACTCAACAATCTTTTCGTACATTACCGTTTCGTACCCAGGTTTTTCGTCTTTTTTTTTGTCTTTTTTTTTTGATAAAAAATGTGGACGGTCGGGTAACCAGAAACACAGGGTGGAGGGTTTCTGGCCTAATTAAAGTGTTTTATATGAAATGAATTATCTTGAGTAACTGTCATCAATGTATTCAATGTGTTGATCCTTTATAATAAATAGAACGTACCCTCTGAACTAGTTTCAGGGGATCACAGACAGTTCAAAAACACAGGAGAAAATATATAGTATATATATATATATATATATATATATATATATATATATATATATTGATATATATAATGAAATTCATTATTAACAAAAGATTAGTATCCTCTCTGTAGTAGTTTCTAGGGATCAGCCAGTTCACAGATCGTCGTCACCAGCCCAGTAACAGATTAGATGATTCAGTAAATAAAATGTCAATATTATCTTTATTTACACTGTCTCGTTTACTGGGATAACAATAGTGTAAGAGTTAGGTTTGTTGCACCCTAGAACCTGCAGAAACCCCTGCGGCTTTTTTTTGCCATTGACCGTTCCAAGCCGGTAGCCCTATTGCCAACCCGTTTGTGTTTGTGATGTCTTATCTTGCCTTTTATTCATCTTTGTAGTTGTTTTTTGTTTCTGTGTGTGTTTGTGGTTGACTGTCGTCCCTGAATGCTGCTTTACCTGTTCGATTGTTTATATCTACCTTTAACATTAGTTATTACCCATCAAGACTAGAGCCTTTTCACAGACGCTCTCCGTCTCGTGATCATCTTGTGATCATCAAAAGAAAAGAAAAACAGACTTTCTAGGCTATTTCTTTTTTTGTATTTATATATGCACGAGCATCTTTGAGTTTTACTTATATTGCCTATTACTACTGTCTTGTTGGTTAGAGAATTGTTCATGGCGGGGATTTCTTTATTTACACTGTCCCGTTTTATTCGGTTGACAGTATGGTAAGTGTGAGTTTTGATGCCCTAGAACCTGGTTTAAACCCCAAGTGACCTTTTTTTGCCACTGACCCTTCCAAAGCGGTAGCCCTATTGTCAACCCTTTTGTGTTTGTGATGTCTTATTTGGCATTTTATTCGTCTTTAAATTTGTTCTTTGTTTCTGTGTGTATTTGTGTTGACTGTCGTCCTTGAATGCTGCTTTTTCTGTTCGAGTTTTGTATCTATATTTATATAAGAAGTAAATAAACGTACAGAATTATAAGTTGCGGAAATATTTGTCGGTGACTTAGATGTTCTGTACTCAGCCAATAGTTCAAGGAGTATTCGAGAATCTCCATTAGTACTATATGATTTAGATATATTATATTTGATCTGAATAAATTGATAAATTATATGATTTTACTCTTTTTTTTAAAGCTAAACAAAGTGTCTGTTGGCGTAAATTGTTCCTCCACACCTTAGGCCCGTTAACAGAAACCTATTCTATACAGACGAATGAGCTTTTGGAACTCGTAACTCGTCGTTTGTGACTGATCGTTAGTTTCTGTTATGTGAGTCAGATACCTTTGTTAGCATTTCCGTAACATATGCGGGTATTTGACTATGTAATCCTTTAACAGCTATCAAACATGTATGATAGTGTGACACAGGTACTATCAGAGATAAAAGGGCGTTGTGAAAAAGTACACTCACATGGTTTGGTTGAAGAATAATCCTTGAAGCTCGTTTTTGTTAAACGACACACATAGGCAATGATTACTTGATTAGTATTATATGAGAGTTATAATATTGTACTACTTTTGTCTGTATATTTGGAGAGTACCTTATGACGCGTTATATTGTTGTGGTAAGAATATTTGCTTATTCCATGATATTGTATGATCAAGTTGTATTCCGAAAAGTTTATGAGAAGTTTCTCATTCCCCTCCGTCTGGTGCGGCTTGAAATACCTTAACGTTGTGTTCATGAACCACAATCAAACAACAACTAAATTCACACTGAAACGATGAAGGACAAGTGTAAAAATAATCTTATCTTTTACTGTAAATTGGCATTCATTCACATGCGTCTTTCACCAGACTATTGAGAACAATCACCCTGAATCGATAGCGTCGACTACGGTATCCAACATTTTATATCTATTACTATGTTTATTTTTGGAGGACATGAATTAACGTGAATAGACTGTTCTCTACGTCATGGTAAAACGTAATTACACAAAGAATACTAGGTATTTTGAGAACATATCAAATATTAATATGTTTGAAGACAAGTATACCCTGCAATCGTTTTGTTATATATAGAGTATGGTGTTATGTGTGTCATCAAGTTGGTTGATTTAAACAGCGAGATAATAACCAATGAGATGTGACTCTATTTGTTTGTAGCAGGTCGATTTCAGCTGTCTGCCGTATACTAACTTCCAATAACTGGTGTTTATAGTACACCATTTATTCTGACAGGTGTTATTTTCAATTAAACGATTTCCACCTAAGCAAATACAAAGAGTATTTCAGTGACCATGCTACAATTCACGTCATTCCTACGTTGATGTGTTTGTGTAACAGACGATGCTATTTTATTAGCAGATTAACCCATTGTAACTTCACACATATCAGACAATGAAATACATTTTTTTTCATTTCTGAAACAGTATTACGCTTCTACGCCATGTATCGTAAACTAACGCCATGTAGGTATTATATTTATCGTAAAACAACGCCATGGGGATATTTGGTGTATCGTAAAACAACGTCATGAGGGAATTAGGTGTATCATAATACAACGTCATGTTGCAATGCTAACCTGTCGACATTAATAAATTGTTCAACCGTTAAACGAATGACATTCAAAATGTCAGTACAGGTAACCCTACAATAATCAACTAAATTTTATAATAGCTAGTTTTTTGTTTCTGTTTTTATATTCGTATATATATAATCATCTTTGTGTTTACTTATATTGTTTAATAATTCGCCTACTATATCCTGGTGGTGATGTCTTTACTGTCCCGTCTTACAGGTATGACAATAGGATAATAGGTAGGTTTGGTGCACCCTAAACCCCTGTTGAAGCCGGTGCTAGGAGGCATGAGAGGTGTTGCATCTTATAATTACCTCTCATGAACAGACTCAATAAAACCAAGTCTGCTACTTTTCTCTCTTGTTTGTGTCCGTTGCTTGCAAGGGTTTACCTTTTCAGTATTTATTAAAGCCCCTAAAGCATTTTTGCCACTGACCGTTAAACGGCGGTACCCCTGTTGTAAATATGTGTATGTTTGTGATGTCGCTTCTATATTTCCTTGTGATTGTTTTGTATGCGTGCTTTTGGTTGAATTTGTTCTGTGAATGCTAACATTTAAAAGAAAGATTCAAACATGGTTCAGATATGTACTTGAAAGTAACAAATCAAAATGTTTACCAGCCAAATAATCATTATTCTGATCAAACAGACGAATACAATGCTTCCGAGATCGTTACACAAGCAATACTTCTAACGAAACATTGGAAACTGCGTACATCAGATTTCCCTATAGTATTCGAATAACAATCGTACATTTCAAATGAAAGACTGCAGACAAACAAAATCGTCTGTGATATTAGATGTTCCAATAGGTTTTCTAATACGGAGATAAGCATCACAATTGTGAGTTGTACTAATACATATGGGTTTTGTTTCCAAGTGCATTGTGATTTTGCATTAAGACATCTTATATGTCCAGCCAGCTATAACGAGTCACAATTATAATGAGTATTTACAACTGTAAGAAAGGCATATGAAGACCCACAAACGACTCAGATATGCAATGGAGAGATGGTCATTCTTTGTTTGAACTTGAAACAATAGACAAAAGAGGGCATAGCTAGACAAATATTTGTGTTTATTTAATTATAATATTCGAAACATTACTGAATGAATGGTTTTACAATCCATTCAAACAACAATGGCTTGATCACAAAGAAGATCGATGTTCTAAACGATCCCCTATTTAAATATAAGATGAAAAATCTGGGAATGTGTCCACAGAAAATGTGAATCGACATTTTAATGATTGAAGTGATAAACAGTGTATACTTTCCGACAAAATAAATCACAAACACTCTATAATGTTAAGTCATAACTATACAACATTCATATCATACAAATACATTTTTTGTTCATTTCTAAATCAGTATTACGCGTCAACGTCAACCATGGAGGTATTAGTTTATTGAAAATCAACACCATGATGATATAAGGTGTATCATAAAACAACGCCATGCCGGTATAAGATGTCTCGTAAAACAACGCCATGGGGTATAAGATGTATCGTCAAAACGCCATTATGATATTAGCTGTATAGTAAACCAACGCCATGAGGGTATTAGGTGAATCGTAAAACAACACCATGGGGATATAAGGTGTATAGTAAAACAACACCATGAGGGTATTATATGTATCGCAAAACAACGTCATGGGGTAGTAGGTGTATCGTAAAACAATATCAAGGGTGTATTAGGTGTATCGTAACACAACGTCATGGTGGTAGTATGTGTATCGTAAACCTACGCCATGTTGCCATGCTGCTAACGCCTCGTCATTAAATAAAATGTGCAACCGTTAAACGAATGACATTCAAAATGTCAATACAGTTAATCGTTTTTACAAATTAACGAGCTGTAACTTAAATATATGGTTCCTGTCCATCTCGGAAACATGGGTTTCCTTCAATATCGAGACCGCACTGTCCGCTGTAATCTACCCCATCGAGAGTGATTTGTATAAGCGGTGTATCTCGTTTCTTAATCTATCTAAATATATATATATCTCAAACTACAAATGTACAGACTATTTAACATGTTTAACCCTTCAATTATTTCTCATCTGTTTTATCTTGTTTGTTTGGTTGCACAATCTGTACGTTTATTTTGAAAGCTAGGTCGATTGAAAATAGGATATATCGTGTTTTGCTATAAATGTAAATTAGAGAAACATTAGATGTTCCGTGAATACAGAGGAAATTACTTGTCTGCAATATCGATCAAGCGGAAGAACTACGTGATGGATTAACTACGACGAATCCAATTATTTCAACAACTAGACAGACCATGATAATAAACGCAGTCGGATATAAAGCACCCTTGAACATATTTGCAGCTTATTTTAGTCTAAGTAGTACATGTAATATAAGGATGAAACTCATACGAACTCTTTGATAATATAAATCGGACTTGACGTCGCTAATTATTATCTATACCATGTATAATGGGCGAATATAAAGGAGTGCCTATAAGCGATGAGTAGGTGTATCATCCGCCTTTCTTTTCATACGTTTTTCATGCCGCCTGCCACTCTTCTAATACAACTGGGTGGAATTAATAGGGAACTTCGCACGAACATTGTTCTACTAATGATTCGATGGTCTTTAATAACATTGTACCTTCACAATTTCAATCTGTTTGGATGTATATGTCTGCGTCTAAGTGTTTACGTACACTTTTTTAAATACATGTTAACAATTATTACTTTTGCCTTCTTGTTTGTCTGTTTGCATGTTTGTTTATGTGTTTTGTGGTTGACTGTCCTCCTTGAATGCTACTTTCCCTGTCAGATCTTTTTATATTTCTTACATACATATTTAAAATGGAGATATGATTCTTTACATCTTCATAATAAATGATGATTTATATATATATATACTCAACTATCATTAAGTTGAAATATATTTAAATGTACATCAGAACTTAATGTAGCAGTTTATTAGACTATTCAATATGCACGCACCAGTATGAACAGTTATACAATATACTTAGAGGTTATTAACTGGGGTAGGTGTGCCTCTTTGTGATATTTGCACGAGATAGCCATATGAGGCCCGAGAGCTTTAACTCTCGGGCCTCATATGATTATCAAGGGTCATTGTCACAAGAGGCACACATACCCCAGTTAATGACCTTTTTATTAAATGTGTAACCAAACCATTATTTTGGATAGATCTTAATTGTGCAAAGTAAAAATACTTTGTATCTACTTGTGTATTTTTTGTTTAAATATGACTATTTATTTAGATCCAATTTTATTCATTGATTTTCACGAATAAAATAAACGTATGCTGGAATGACGTTAATATACCTCAATCATAGGATGTGTCATTTGCAATAGGAAATTCGGTACCTTGTTCCCAAGCCACCACTTCACTCCTCATTTAAAATTACACTGAATCTTTACTGATGTAATCTTTGTAAGAAAATCATCATTATTTTGACGTTGCTTTTCCCAATGACGTTTCTATTCCACGGTCTTGACTCTGTCATTTTTACTGTTTACGTTTGAGCTTGTAGAAGAATAAATATTTCAGAAATTGAATTTGGTTTCGCAAATATAATATAAGGAGTAAAATGGTAGGGGTACAATTGCATTTATTGTTTCCTGGATGACTTTTATTTAAAATTTAATTGAGAACGGCAGTAGACCTACATATTATAATACTTGTTGATTACAGTTCGATCAAAAACGACGCAGTTGATAATGTACATGTATCATTTAATATGTTAAATCTATCACACCATCGCCAAAGATATTTAGGTACGTAGTATGGTCGTCGCTTCATCGGTTAACTGGTCAGCACTATCTTCGAATTCCTGTGGTATTTTCCAACTAATAATGTAATTATTGTTTGAATCCTACATAACGTCAATGTTTTATCTCTGGAACACGGGAGCATCTATTCGTATACTACAGTTCAATCTACACATTAGGAATCACCTAGTGCACCACTTTTAAAGGCTGTGGTAGAACAACAGTTAAACAAACTTTAAACTTCCCATTATTTCCTGGATTCCTGGATTCCTCGTATTACACAATCCAGCCTTATACATCCATATGTAATTCTAATTCTAGTGCCTGCACAACTAAACACATCTCCAAATGTTTAAATTCTTGTCTTGCTGCCGTTTATTATTAACTTAAACAATATTGTGCTACAGCGTATGACTGTGGGATTAATTTATCTTGGTCAATTAAAACATCAGGAGACCTTCTTGATAACATTTGCAATAAACCTCAAGCTTGATCTCTAAGAAATTATAACTGTTGCACACTTTAAATAACCTTACAACACAACCTTATAAAAGACAAGCGTATTGATCTCATTTAAACAAATGCAAGTTTAAAAATACTACATTTTTGGCCTGTTACGATACTAAATGTTTTTCACTAACGGTAGTCTGGACAATTACACTATGTGGACTTGCAAAGAAGTGTGTGTATACATATTTTTTCGACAGATATGAAACTACCGTTTATAGAAAAAATGTTATCTCTATGAGTACGAACTGTGCCCCTCTTCTGACTGATATGTTTCTGTATTGCTATGAAAGAGATTTCAAGATGTGTTTTTCACCAGATACTCAGACGGATGACATTGAAGCCTTCAATGAAACCTCTCAGTATCTGGGTGACATTTTGAACATTGAAACACCTTTCCTTTCTACTATGGTAAACATTATATATCCTAAAGAACTCCAACTCAACAAAGCTAATAGCTATTTTACTGTAGCTTTTCTCGATTTACATCTCTTTATTGCTAATGGAGCAACATCTATGACGAGCAGTATGATTTTGATTTTGACAATCCTTATTAGATTATGACCCTATCATTTTGAAACGCACTGCATGTTTAGTGGTTGACCCATTTTCAGTTCGCCGCTATTCTTCCTCTTTCACTGTATGATGAATGGACAGAATGTGAACCCTAAGATGACGTCTACCTAAATCCTGAAACTGACGGCAACGTTCAAATGTGTGTCTTCATGTTGTGTTGTCGAGCCCTTAATGGTTTCTTCTTTTGTTGCTCTGGCTTCTACATGGTCATTGAGTACTTGCTTTGTGACTTTCTACGCTTTTTATATTCGTATATATATACATGATCATCTTTGTGTTAACTTATATTGCTTAATAATGTTGCATAGTATAGCCGGGTGGAGATTTAATTATTTACACTTTCAATCTTACTGGGTCGGGTGAAGCCCTAATACATTTTTGTCGCTGACTTTTCCAAGGTGGTACCCCTGTTGTACACCTGGTTACGTTTGTGATGTCCCATGCTTTGCTTCTATATCTCCCTGTAGTTGTTGTTTGTTTTGGTTGACTTTGTTCTGTAAATGCTAGTATTAAAAGAAGGATTGAAACTTGTTTCAGGTATTTACTTAAAAGTAGCTAAAATGAGATATAGGGTCCTATAGAAACCACAGCGTCCGAGCGCAATAGCATCGTAGGTCCACACTGTAATGCAAACAAGGACTTGGAAATTCAATGAAAGAGACAAAAAACAACAGAAATGGTGGTGAAGACAGGGTTACCGACTTGGAACGGTCAGTAGGCAATAATGCCTACTGGTTAGCTTGAATCGATTTTATATGCGCACAATCCTCGCTATTATCCTGTCTTCAACGCCCAAATAGACAAGACAGTGTAAACAAAACTACATCCCATCAAAAGGAATTCTCTAACAATAAAGTCCACATCCTGAGAAACTAACTAAAGAAACACATGCAAAATAATAAACATCTCAGGATGTATCCAGAATCGTACTGAACAACCATAGTAGTTGCAGTTAAAGAGAAAACCAATCTAGGGTACGACCAGAAAACCCGAGGGACGAAAGCTCATGCACTCACCTCCCTTAGTTGGGGTTTCAGTAGGTACAATCATAGAGTCCCATGAGGTAGTCCAGTCATCGCACAAGTGAAAAGTGAAGCGTAATGACTGACTGTAGAGTGGTCAATCACTAAACATGCAGTGCGCTGTAAAACCAAAGGGTTATATCCTTTTCTGACGAACTTCCTGATTAAATTTGTAAAGCGGTCAGGAAACCCGTCAGACCCATTTAACTTTCAAAGTTTATAAACCATATCTCCATAAAATTAGCGTAGTGATATGCCTAGTCGCAGAAGTGTCTTAAGGTTGGTGTTGTACTTTTCCATCAGGCCCTCGTTACGGCGGTAGAATTTAGAGAAAGATAATATCATCACGATCAGACAGAAGAATACATTGCTTCCGAGATCGGCAATGGCAATCGTTCGGAGGAAACATTGGACAATACGTGCATCAGATTTCCCTATGGTATTCTAATAACAATCATGCATTTCAGATTAGAGACAAATCAAAATAGTCTGCGATATTAACAAGATTTACAAATAGGTTTCCTTATATGGAGACAAGCATCACAATTGCGAGTTAAGTTATTCTAATACCGGATTTTATTTTCAACTGCACGTACATTGTGACCTCGCCTTAATACATAGGTCCTATGTGTCAAACCAGCTATAACGTGTCAATAATCAGTAGAATAGTTACTTACAACTGTGAGACAAGCATATGAAACGACTCAACTATGCAATGGAGCACATGGTCATTCTTTATTTGAACTTGAAACAATAGACGAAAGAGGGCATAGCTAGTCAAATAGTTGTGTTTTTTCAATTATAATATTCGAAACACTACTAACACGATGACTAGTTTTACAATGCATTCAAACAAAGACAACAATGGCTTGACCACAAAGAAGGTCGATGTTCTAAACGATCCCCTATTTAAATATAAGATGAAAAATCTAGGAATGTGTCCACAGAAAATGTGAATCGACATTTGTAATGAATGTAGTGAAAAACGACATCAATCACAAACACTCTATAATTGATAGTCATAACTATACAACTCTAACAGACACCACTGTGTCAACGTCTATATTCTAAGTTAACAATATGCCATTTTATGAGTTTAATGAGCAATATGTAAAACAAATCTCTCCAGACATTTACCTTGAAAGAAGAGGTCTGCATATTTCCAAATATATGTCATATTGAGCCTAAGCTAGATCACGTGAAAATGTTGCTTGAATATGCAACCAATCACAAACACTCTAAAATTGATAGTCATAACTATACAACACTAACAGACACCACTGTGTCAACGTCTATATTCTCAGTTAACAATATGCCATTTTATGAGTTTAATGAGCAATCTCTCCAAACATTTACTTTGAAAGAAAAGGTCTGCATATCATATTTCCAAATATACGTCATATTGAGTCTAAGCTAGATCACGTGAAAATGTTGTTTGAACATGCAACCAATGTTTGCTGGGCTTAGATGAATTGTTTTTAAACATTGATGACGAAATCGTTCAGATCGATAGCTATAAACTTGCAAGGAAAGACCGTATTAGTATAAATAATTTTAGAGGAACAAAAGGCGGCGGTAACGTTTTCGGTTTCTCTAAAAAGGTTGAGAAAGAAGTAGACCGTAAAAGACAACTTCAATGACAGATTATGTGATCTCACGCTACAAAAAGCAACTAGCTCTTTGTAACATCAGCAGTTATAGCTGCCATTCAAGTGCATCTCCTTATAAAACTAGCATATATGTCGTGCCTCAAGCGTAAGCTGGTATTAAAGGTACAAATAACAGGCTGAGAACATATATGGCACAAGCAACAATCGTCGTAGTGTGTTTCATCCGGATACTTAGTCTGTCATTCTACATGACACACCTCCTCATTATTGTTCAGTTAATAAGATAATAAGTATAAACAAATAAACAGAAACTTGTTAAAACGCTGGTACTGAGAAAAACACATCATGTAACAGTTCCGGATGCAAATTATCAGTAAAATATATATAAAAAAAAGTAATAATAAAACATTTTACCTGATTTTTGACGGTAGTTCGACATGAGTATATAGTGGTGTGGACACTATTGTTAGTTTAGAATAAAAATGGCTATATAAGGTTGTTTATGTAATTTAATAATCCAGCACATAGTGCATGGGCAGTTTGTTCCACCTTTCTCTCACTTCAATATTGAAATATGTTATGAGATCAGAACTAATCATTTCGTGGTCCCGCCTTAATTCCATTAAGCGAGGAGAAAGCTTATATTAGCTGTATTTTATAACGGATATTTCGACAACAAAAATGTTTAAAAATATGTTTAAAAACATGTTTTACTGAACACATGCGATATACAGTTTAAAATTACCTAATTAATATTTAATTTTACAATATGCAAACTTTTAAAGCCAACATTTACGTTTTATTTCATACCCCAGCGTTTTTGCTTCTTGGAGAAGGGGTTGGATGGGGTATGAAAGTTAATACTCGGACCAAGTTATGATTTTTCACAGTGACTTGAAGTGAAATAAACCATTACAGCTATGAGGTTCTCGAGTAATTGACGTAATTATTTCTGCTTTTATCAGCAGGGATACTAGTACTTGTTGTAAAAAAAAAAGAGTATGATAATGGACATTTGGAAACGGCCGAGCACGACACATACGAATTATTGCAGTCTCGGTTTGATTGAGACTGTTCATGAGTGGTAGTGAAATATGCTAGCTACCGCTCACGCCCTCTAGCCCCGGATTGAGCAGAACTCAATATTCATCAAATCAATAGTACATAATTTTAACCATCCCGAAGATGGCATGCATACGACGGTGGACATGGAGTTATATGCTTCCCCATGTCGTACGGCGTATGGTCCCAGTATCTAATAAAATTAAATGCCCCGAAGAGCGAAATAAACATAATGGAATTTAGTTGGGAGCAGCGGTTATGAAGCCTGTGTATCACAAGTAACAGCCAAAAGAATTAAAAAGCAGACAACATATCCTATAAGTGGTTAAACAATATCCAGAGCCTTTTATCGGCCGGAGTAGTGGAACCACCGAATAAAAAACTAAGTAAGAAAACAAAAGAAATTGAAAATGTACCACCGATAACTCAATATAAGTATCGGGCTCAGCAATCTCCAAAAATCGAATGAATAACAATACTGATTGCAAGCGCGGGGAGACGTTTTACTGCCGCCACACTGCACAAGCAACGCCACTGTGCTATAAGAAAAAAAGAGTATGATAATGGACCTTTGGAAACGGCCGAGCACGACACATACGAAATAGTGCAGTCTCGGTTTGACTGAGACTGTTCATGAGCGGTAGTGAAATATGCTAGCTACTGCTCACGCCCTCTAGCCCCGGGTTGAGCAGAACTCAATATTCATCAAATCAATAGTACACAATCTTAACCCTTGGATTCCTGTTTCTGAATTGTAATCCTTGGATTCCTGTTTCTGAATTACGAGACGAAAAACTCAGAGGAAGTAAAGAGAGATTTGCATTAGGAATCGTCACTGATTTAGATGACCTTATTAATACAATTGTGTTACACAAAAGAGTATGATAATGGACCTTTTGAAACGACCGAGCACGACACATACAAGTCTCGTCGAATGTTGCTATACTTTACTTTGTATATAGTTGTAAAAACACGTCTGCCTACCGTGCTAGTACGCAATACTTCTTTCTTTAGAAAATCAACTGTTGATAAATGTGACATCTTATCGCTAGTATGTCTCGGAAAAAACGAGAATCAGTAATGAATAGTGTTTGAAAGCAGACGACTGTTCTGAGTAATTCTGGATTGTTCAAATCAAACTACACCAGCCAGCATATGTATAATCATCTCCTGAGGAAACAACATTCTTCGGCCTTCGGCAGCGTGGCGGCAGTAAAACTGCAATCAGGACTGTTATTCATTCGATCTTTGGAGATCACTGATCCCGATACTTATATTTAGTTATCGGTGGTTGATTTTCAATTTCTTTTTGTTTTCTTACTTACAAACACATATATTCTGCTCAACCCGGGGCTAGAGGGCGTGAGCGGTAGCTAGCATATCTCACTACCGTTCATGAACAGACTCAATCAATCCGAGAATGCAATATTTTGTATTTGTCGTGTTCGGCCGTTACCAAAGGTCCATTATCATACTCTTATATATACATCCTATACACTCTATAGGTCAATAGTGGGTGAGTTCTTGTGCAAGTCGTGTATTTTATGTTTTATGTTGTATTTCATAATACAGAAGATCCTGTGGTCCTTGAACATGTTGAATATACAGTATTATATGTATAACAAACAATTTTCTAATACAAGAGTCAATGGAAATAATTCAGATCAATACAAAAGTAAAACTATACTTAACTTAATACAGCATGATGAATCAATTATATTTATAATATTTCAAATATTATATAATGATTATCACAATATCTTTACAGTATAATATTGTCTGATGACGAAAACACAAGAAATATTGGAATATTTGGACATCATACATTTGCGCTCATTAATATGTATATTGTGTGGTTGATGACCCAATGACCCACTTCTTCTTGTGTATTGTCATTTTATTATTTAGTTAATTTGCTCTTTGTTTGTGGTGCAGTGTTTTCTATAGAATTTTCTCTTTGTTTGTGGTGCAGTGTTTTCTATAGGACCATTCTTCTTATTTTTTTATTTGCAAACTATGTGAGGACATTCATAATGTACTCAAAGCTACTCGAAATGTATACGAACATCTTGTTCTTCTTTTATAATTACTTACATCGAAAATTACTGAAGGAATGAATGGTGTTTTACGGCACGTCGACACATAAATAGGTCATATTGTGCGCAAAAACTGATGAAAGATGAAAAAATGTAGTATTAAGTAAAAATTAATGTAAATATATAAAGATAAAAATATTAAAAAAATAAAGGATGATATCGTAGCCATATAAACTATATCTGTAAATCAAAAAAATGACCGTCAACGGGTATATAAACAAGTAAATATATATAAGAACATATTCTAATGATTTATATAGTCTGACTTCCTTCAGGAAATCTAAAACAAGACTAAAATCTATAGTATTAAATAACTCTGTCATAGTATTAACATTGTAGTACCTATGACGCATAGGATCAAAGTCTACACATTCCAACAAGATGTGTTTGACCGTTAACGGTGCAAAGCAGGGTATACATTCTGGTAATTGCTCACCTTGTAATAAATATGAATGAGTATAACGTGTATGCCATATCTTGCACCGGGCTAGGACATCTTCCTCTCGACGAATGGGTCTACTAGACGAACGCCATTCTCCTAGTAACGGTTTAATTGAATGGAGTTTATCGTTAACTGACAAATCCCAAGCGGTTTGCCAAGAGTTACGAATATATGTTAATACAACTTTTAAAATCAGTATAAGGTAATTTGGCATTAGATATATGCAACCCTAATGCTGCTTTAGCAGCACTATCAGCTCTATCATTACCACGTATTCCTACATGGCTTGGAAGCTAGCAGAAAATACATTATCAACTATAAGAGAATTGTACTTTTCTAAAAGTTGAAGCACAACTGGGTTATCATGTTTCAAATTACCCAGTGCTTGAAGAGATGAAATGGAATCAGAAAAAATTACAACATGGTCATCATCAGATTCCTGAATATAATTCAAGGCAAGTTCAATTGCCTTAAGTTCAACCGCAAATATAGAGGCCTTGTCAGGCAGGTGGCTCTTTATGCTATGTTTATAAACAACAGCTGCTGCAGCTACTTTATCTCCATCTTTAGAACCATCTGTGTATATATGTTGAAAGTAACTGTATTTCATTAAATTTGCTTTGAAAGACAGTAGGGTCTGTACTGGATTTGTTACTATTACAAAGATCGAAAATAATTGTTGGTGTTGTTTACAAAGTCCACGGTAGAATTTGTGGTACTTTGTACCTGGCAATCAAATTTAGGTCGATTTCAGTGTCTCTTAATTTTGGTTTAATACGAAGACAAATGGTCGAATGGCCTTCGGTTTTCGATCAAAAAGAGGTTCATAACTAGGATTAAAAACATTATCGAAAGCTGGGTTTGAAGGGTTAGATTTTAATTTAATGGCATATTGAAGGGCTAATTTGTCCCGTCTATGAGACAGTGATGGTTCATTCGTTTCAACGTATAGACTTTTGGCTGGTGATGTACGAAAGGCACCTAAGGCGAGTCGTAATCCTTGATTATGTATAGGATCGAGCATCTGCAAGAATTATTTGCGACACCGAAAATATTGTTCCGTTGTTATATTATCTAAAGACATTAATAGACTTGTCCTACAATCGTCCCTGATTCCCGACAGTGGCCAAATAAAACAATTTGTTCAAATGCACTTATATTTGAAAACGTGTTGCCGCCTGTGCTCCAATTCCACTTGGTTAATAGTCATAAACTTTTCAGGGACAATCCCCTAAATTCGGCGGTTTTAAAACGGAATCAAGTATTGATATGATACATTTACCAAGGTAATTTACACAACGTGCATTTTGTCCAAAATTGAATTCACTTTGATCGAAAAAGACAAAGTCGAAGGCTCAACCTGAGCCATTGTTTCCACTCTTCGGCTATCGTCGTCCTCCGTAAAGGTAATCTGAATCATTCTCATAAAGCGCTTGATCAATTCCACCAAATATCACAAGGATTATCCTGAGACCAATACATGTTCAATATATAAAACTAAAGGTCAATGGAATTTCCAAGATAGGTTTCAATTGTCCTGATTCTTTCCAATGTAAAGCAGCCACTCTTTTGCGATATAGTGTTACTCGCTGCTAAATTAAAGTGCAGATCAAGAAGATTAGGAATGTTTGAACTATACAAGAAAAATCGAGCAGAAAAAATATTAGTGAGCAACTGTTGAAATGTCGGATCGGGCGGGAAGCCAAATATGCAGTTACGTGAACATACCATGTACATCATCCCGAGCTCATGCTTGCATGCGAAAATTGAAAAAAAATCAATGTGTAGAAAAAAATAGAAAGACAATCCGGTATGTGCTGCCCGACAAAACGCATGCACCAGTGCAGCGACGTAGTCTTACTGGGAATATTTTGGCTTACTGTTCCGTTGTATTGGGATGACATCAGGACAAGAGTGAGAGATGGTGCACCCAGAGCCATTTTAGTTTATGCCACTGACCAATCAAGGGGGATAATCTGTTTTTGTTTCTATTTTTCGTTATAAGTTTCTTTTGTTTTTAATGCGTGTTTTTGGTTGACTGTGTTTCTGTGAATTCTGCATTTTTTGTTCGACTTTTATACCTACTTTTAAAATTCTATTTAAATAATCTATAATGTTTCCTAGCCCTTTCAAAGTTGACATCGTAATTGTCTATACTTCTTGTATTGTTTATTAATGCAAGTCAGCCCTCTAACCTCGGATACTCGTGTATTTGTATATCATACTAAATCACTCAAAGAATGAAGACATTATATATCCTACTTAATGTATCTAGATTTTCGAAATGAGCAAGAACAAATTGGATCACTGTCAAATGGATGTATGTATGTGTAACATCGACTTATTAAACATTAAGTAGTGATTCATGTATCATACATTTTAACAACTTAATATTATCCAATATACTTACTCGTATTTAGTATCAACCACACATCCATGTCCCAAACGTCATAGACACACGCACGAAAAAAGACAACTGACTTTTGGTGACAAAATAACACTGAATGAGATAGAGCTGCTGGAACACGAAGAGATAAATGACAACATGCTGACACAAACTTATTTGAAGGCTATCCGTACAACGTATCAAATATGTAACAAAACTAGTAGATACACGAAAACATAGTTGTTGTTTTTTAACTGAACACAATGAAGAAGAAGCGGAGGTGATTTGTTGTTTAATGGCTCTATAATTCACTGTATACGTTTATTCAGATTTCAATCAGAGGGTAACATGATTACTCAAGAATCCTGGAACCCTGCCATACTGCTTACTATCGAACATACCAGGCTGATGGCGTTCATAATAGCTCACTAAATAAACGCATAAGAAGTGGCTTCCAAGTCAAACACGCTATGAGTCACGGCATCTCAACCCACATGAAGTTGACAATGAGTTTAATGAACAATCTGAGAATAAATTCAGGAATTGTATGGTGTATCATTCAGGCCCAACAAATTGCACTGTGTCATTACGAAACCTCGACTAAATTCTCTAGACTGATTATCCCGGTTTACCACTTAGTGATGTAGACGGCTAGTAAATTGTAACTGCTGGTACAAACATTTTATCGAACTGTATCATGTGTATTTATAGTTTATGTTGTTTCATTACCATGAATATTTTAAAAAGGCATTGACATAGTGAGTAATGTGTCAAACTTGTTTTGATATTAACGCAGTAGACCATAGACTAGCAGGCATATGTTATTATATTTAGATGTGTATGGATCCTGAAATGAAGCATTGAGCCAGTAAATAAATGTATGTTAAATACCTTGTTCTTGCATACCGGACAAGGATATTCGTCATTAAATATTTCAATCTCACCCTAGGGTCGAGATAACATTCACGCGCGCACCAACATCCGGTATGCAGGAAATAAGAGTATGATAATGGACCTGTGGAAACGGCCGAACACGACACATACGAAATATTGCAGTCTCGTTTGATTGAGACTGTTTATGAGCGGTACATGCAAAACGTTAGTAGCTGGCGGCGTCAACTCACAACATGTCTCTGATATGAAAGAAAAAGAATCTATCATGGGTATTCGGTTCCGATAGGGAATTCCAATCCTCGGTATAAGTGTTTTAAGCGGAACCTCGGCAGAGCCACGGTTCCGATAAAAACACATATCTCGGTTTGGAATTCCCCATCGTCATCGGATACACATGAAAGATTCTTATAATATATGACTCTCGGTTTTGAAAACCAATATTGGCATATTTTGGAAATTAGTGTATTACTATGCTATGAATAATGCTAAGTTAAGTAGTAGTATGAGATGTAGCTTGAGTTCGCCCATGGCATGCCATATAATGTCATTTTTTAGAAAGCATATACCGTCATACGCTGTATTTTGTAACTTTTAAATATTAAGAACGACGTTTTAAATGAATTAATCATCCTGACAAACAATATTACAGTACTGGGCCCATTTTTAATCAGTAAGCGACTTAATTAAGTCTGCCTTTAGCCTGGCGGGGATCCCTTTATTTAACTACATTTTTATTGGAATAAAATAGGGTAATATTGAGGCTTTGTTCTCCCTAGAACCTAGTTTTACCCCCCTGCGGACTTTTTGTCACTGAACGATATAAAACAGTACATGCAGCTCTATTATCAACCCTTTTATATGTGTGATGAAATACACATTGCCTTTTATTCATTCTTGTAATTGTTATGGATTTTTTCTATGAGTGTTTTGTTGTTGTTGTTGTTGTTGTTGTTGTTGTTGTTGTTGTTGTTGTTGTTGTTGTTGTTCACTGTGGTCCTTGAATGCTACATTTCCTGTTCGACGTACGACCTGGCATTCATTCGGACTTCTTGCGTTTTTTCTCGATTTTGAGAGTCTTGAATATACTATACACTGTCGTCTGCGCCGGGCATCCAGAGAATATTGTGTACATAAAGGAATGACGACTACAATAACAATCAATGGAATTATATTGTGTATCAAACTTTACACCCGAACACTGTTTAACATTATGATGTTATTTTCATATGTTCGATATAGTACACGTTGAATATATTTGTTTCAGCATATATATGTTAAATTACTTGAATTCAAGCTGCTTCCCATTGCCTCGTCAGTCGGGTAGAAACGTTCCGAGTAGCCACTGTTCCCGGATACCCATACATACTACTAGTACTAAAATAATAATAACTTATTTATTTCAATACAAATTTGAATTTAAAAAACATCCAGGTACTTAAAAAGTATTTAACTATTGTGTTGTCTTTAAAAGCAACAGATTAGATGATTCAGTAAATATAATTTCAATTGTATGATGATTTATTATGCATTGATAGTCAAGATTAGAGCCAGTTCAAAGATCATCGTCACCACCCCAGCAACAGATTAGATGATTCAATGAATATAATGTCATTTTGAACTAGGAGCTTTTCAAGGCCGAGTCCTTAGCAGGCGACACAATTAGAACACGCTAGAAGCCGCAACAGATCGTCACTGACGAAATGTATCACTACGCTAACAGACAGAGCGTCAGCTGTCATTTTGATTGGGTGTTCATTCGCAAAAAAGCGATAAACACATCCCACTCACTGTATGCATATTCATAGGGGCCCAGGCCTTGTGTAGAGAAGAAATAGTTCTCCGGATCAGACAAACACCATCTAAATCGTAAATAAGCTGTGTGAAATGGAAAGAAAATTAAAGAATGGGATGTTTGGGCCTATACTTTTTTTCTACTAAGACAAAAACAAGATGATATATTTTATCTCGAAATATTATAAACCCCGTTTGGACCCTGTACATCCAGCTTTGCAAACCTGGGATAAAGTAGCTCATTTGCATATTAATGTCGAAAGGACCAATGCTTCCGTGCAAAAGCAGTTATTTTTCAGCAAATAATAATAGAGGTAAACATTTGCGAAATCAGCGGGAAAATGAAACATCCGTCACCTAATGGAGACAATCTTAAAGAAAGTCTTCGTCAAAATGTTATAATTGCAGAATTTACAAATTGTATTACTACGTTGTAGAAGCGGCATTTCAGACTCAATAGATTGAACTGATCACGCGTTAATTTCATGACCCGCGATCACTATTAATCGAGTGGAGAAGATTTTTTTCGAATCCGACTTTGTACAGATATGAATAATGTTGCTCCGAATTAATAAATGATGGAAAACATACCACAATAAAAAAAGTATGTAAACAATAGTAAAATTAGATGTATTATTCCTAAAACGATAACTCATTTACACTCAACAGAACTGTTCAATTTCCAAAGCACCTAGTCCATCAGTGCTTTCAGCACTTTGATTATTATTAGTTATCATCCATTGATAGTCGAGATTAGAGCCAGTTCACAGATCATCGTTATCAGCCCAACAACAGAGTAAATGATTCAGTAAATATAATGTCATTTGTATGATTAGTTATTATCCATTGATAGTCAAGATTAGAGCCAGTTCACATATCATCGTCACCAGCCCAACAACAGATTAGATGATTCAGTAAATGTAATGTCATTTTTATGATTAGTTATTATCCATTGATAGTCAAGATTAGTGCCAGACGTAAATAAACGTTGTTTTGTACTCAGACATGTCCACTCTGTCTATAGTGCATATAGTACTCGCGAGGCTCCATTGGTACTATGGGATTTAGAAAGATATCATGTATGTGAGTTAATTGATAAACAATACGATTTCACCTTTTAAGTTTATTAAACCTAAACAAAGTGTGTAATTGGCGTATCGATAATGGTAATATGTTTCTCCAAACCTTAGGTTCCTTGTCAGAAAACTATTAATTCTATGCAAATGGATGAGTTTTTGGAATTCGTAGCACGTAGATGGTAACTGACCGTACGTTTCTTTTATGTGAATCAGAATCCTTTACATATGGCGATGTTTGATTATGCTTTAAAAACCATCACACTTATGCGATAGTGCGACATATGGTACTATCAGAGATTACAAGTGGTTGTGAAAAGGTCGACCAGTTCACACTTACAGACGATATCATTTTGTTTCCTTGAAGTATAATTTCTGTAATCTTGTTATACGATCGATATGTGATTGTTTACAATGTCCCCATATAAGACACCCATAGCTATGATTGGTACTATACAACCGTTATAATAATATTTTATCCTATTTCGTCAATATATTTGGAGAGCACTTTATGAAGCTATATATGTTTGTGGTAAGTATATTTGCTTGTCCCATGAGAGTGTATAACCAAGTTGTATTCTGGGAAAATAATGAGCATTTTAGCTTATCACCCTAATCTGGTGCGACTTTAACTAACTTGAAAATCGTGTTGATAAACCATATCATTTGAATTCACATTGAAATGATGAAGGACAAGACTTTAGTCTACCAATAAACACATATGTTACTGTAATCAGGCTTTCCTATATATCATTCACCAAACTATTGAAAACAATCAGCCTGAATCGACTGCGTCGACTACGGTATTCAACATTATATATCTCATGAACTATGATTATGTTTTGAGGCTAGGAATTAACGCAAATTAGACTGTTCTCTATGTCATGGTAACAAGTAATATACAAAGAATGCAAGCTATTTTAAGAATGTATCAAATATTAATATGTTTATAGACAAGTATACAATGTAATCGTTATTTCATTTTATTCCTACGTGTCAATAATAAGTAGCATAGGTACTTACAACTGTGAGACAAGCATATGAAAAGACTCAAATGTGCAATGGAGCACATGGTCATTCTTTGTTTGAATTTGAAATAATAGACAAAAGGACATAGCTTGTCAAATATTTGTGTGTTTTTTCAATTATAATATTCGAAACATTACCGACAGGATGACTAGTTTTACAATCCATTCAAACAAAGACAACAATGGCTTGACCACAAAGAAGGTCGATGTTCTCTATAATTGATAGTCATAACTATACAACACTAACAGAAACTAAATTAAGAATATGCCATTTTATGAGTTGAATGAGCAATATGTAAAACAAATCACTACAGACATTTACTTTAAAAGAAGAGGTTTGCATATCATATTTCCAAATATACGTCGTATTGAGTCTAAGCTAGATCACGTGAAAATGTTGCTTTAACATGTAACCAATGTTTGCTGGGCTTAGATGAATTGTTTTTAAAAGAGTATGATACATTGAAGACGAACTCGTTCAGATCGATAGCTTTAAACTTGCAAGGATATACCGTTTTAATACAAATAATTTTAGAGAAACAAAAGGCGGCGGTTTCGTTTTAGGTTTCTCTAAAACGAATGAGAAAGAAGTAGACAATGACAAATTATGTGATCTCACGCTACAAAAAGCAACTAGCTCTTTGTCACCATCAGCAGTTAATGCTGCCATTCAAGTGCATCTACTTATAAAACTAGCATATCTGTCGTGCCTCGAGCGCAAATTGGTATTAAAGGTGCAAATAAAAGGCTGAGAACATATATCCGTACATGGCACAAGCAACAATCGTCGTAGTGTGTTTCATTAAGATACTTAGTCCGTCATTCTACATGACACACCTCCTCATTATTGTTCAGTTAATAAAAAGTATAAACGAATAAACAGAAAGTTGTTAAAACGCTAGTACTTAGAAACAACACATGGTGTAACACTTCCGGATGAAAAACCTGTAAAATATAAAAAAATATATAATAATAATAATAATGGAACATTTTACCTTATCTTTGAATGTAGTTCGACATAAATATATAGTGGTGAGGACACTATTGTTAGTTTAGAATAAAAATGGCTATATAAGGTTGTTTATGTAATTTAATAATCCAGCACATAGTGCATGGGGAATTTGTTTCACCTTTCTCTCACTTCAATATTGAAATATGTTATGTGATCATAACTAATCATTACGTGGTCCCGCCTTATTTCCATTAAGCGAGGAGAACGCTTATATTAGCCGGATTTTATAACGGATATTTCGGCAATAAAAACGTTTTAAAATATGTTTAAAAACATGCTTTACTGAACGCATGCGATAACCTGTTTAAAATTACCTAGTTAATGTTTTAATTTTACAATATGCAAACTTTTAAAGCCAAAATTAACGTTTCATTTCATACCCCAACGTTTGTGCTTCTTGGAGAAGGGGTTGGATGGGTTATGAAAGTTAATACTCGGACCACGTAATAATGTTTCACAGTGACTTGACTTGAAGTGAATTAAACCATTACAGCTATGAGGTCCTCGAATAAATGATGTAGTTACTTCTGATTTTATCAGCTTTTATCACCAGGGCTACTAGTACTTGTTGTAAACCTTAGATTCCTGTTTCTGAATTACGAGACGAAAATCTAGAGGAAGTAAAGAGAGATTTGCAATACGAATCGTCACTGATTTAGCTGACCTTATTATTACAATTGTGTTACACAAAAGAGTATGATAATGGACCTTTTGAAACGGCCGAGCACGACACATACAAGTCTCGTCGAATGTTGCTTTACTTTACTTTGTATACAGTTGTAAAAACACGTCTGCCTACCGTGCTAGCACGCAATACTTCTTTCTTTAGAAAATCAACTTTTGATAAATGTGACATCTTATCGCTAGTATGTCTCGGAAAAAACGAGAATCAGTAATGAATAGTGTTTGAAAGCAGACGACTGTTCTGAGTAATTCTGGATTGTTCAAATCAAACTACACCAGCCAGCATATGTATAATCATCTCCTGAGGAAACAACATTCTTCGGCCGTCGGCAGAGTGGCGGCAGTTAAACGTCTCCCCGCGCTTGCAATCAAGACTGTTACTCATTCGATTTTTGGAGATCGTTGAGCCCGATACTTCTATTTAGTTTACGGTGGTACATTTTCAATTTCGTTTATTTTACCTAATTTTCGATTCGGTCGTTCCACCACTCCGGCCGATAAAAGGCTCTGGGTATTGTTTAACCACTCATAGGATATGTTGTCTGCTTTTCAATTTAGTCTTTTGGCTGTTACTTGGGATATGCAGGCTTCATAACCGCTGCTCCCAACTAAATTCCATCATGTTTATTTCGCTCTTCGGGGCATTTAATTTTATTAGATACTGGGACCATACGCCGTACGACATGGGGAAGAAATATATCCCATGTCCACCGCCATATGCATGCACTCTTCGGGATGGTTAAAATTATGCACTATTGATTTTATAAATATTGAGTTCTGCTCAACCCGGGGCTAGAGGGCGTGAGCGGTAGCTAGCATATTTTACTACCGTTCATGAACAGTCTGAATCAATATCTTGTATGTGTCGTGTTCGGCCGTTTCCAAAGGTCCATTATCATACTCTTATATATACATCCTATACACTCTATAGGTCAATAGTGGTGAGTTCTTGTGCAAGTCGTGTATTTTATGTTTTATGTTGTATTTCATAATACAGAAAATCATGAGGTCCTTGAATATACAGTATTATATGTATAACAAACAATTTTCTAATACAGAAGTCAACGGAAATAATTAAAATCAATATAAAAGTAAAACTATACTTAGCTTAATACAGCATGATGAACCAATTATATTTATAATATTTCAAATATTATATAATGATTATCACAATATCTTTACAGTATAATATTGTCTGATGACGAAAACACAAACAATATTGGAATATTTGGACATCATACAATTGCGCTCATTAATATGTATATTGAGTGGTTGATGACCCAATGACCCACTTCTTCTTGTGTATTGTCATTTTATTGTTTAGTTAATTTGCTCTTTGTTTGTGGTGCAGTGTTATATAATTTGCTCTTTGTTTGTGGTGCAGTGTTTTCTATAGGACCATTCTTCTTATTTAACTATGTGAGGACTTTCATAATGTACTCAAGCTACTCGAAATATATACGAACATCTTGTTCTTCTTTTATAATTACTTGCACCGAAAAGTATTGTTCAGTTGTTATATTATCTAAAGACATTAATACACTTGTCCTACAATCGTCCCTGATTCCCGACAGTGGCCAAATAAAACAGTTTGTTCAAATGCACTTATATTTGAAAATGTGTTGCCGCCTGTGCTCCAATTCCACTTGGTTAATAGTCATAAAATTTTCAGAGACAATCCCCTAAATTCGGCGGTTTTAAAACGGATTCAAGTATTGATATGATACATTTACCAAGGTAATTTACACAACGTGCACTTTGTCCAAATTAAATTCACTTTGAAAGACAAAACTGGTTGTAATGATTTTAAAGTCACCAAAGTCGAAGTCTCAACCTGAGCCATTTTTTCCGCTCTTCGGCTACCGTCGTCCCTCCGTAAAGGTAATCTGAATCATTCTCATAAAGCGCTTGATCAATTCCACCAAACATCACAAGGATTATCCTGAGATCAATGCATGTTCTATATATAAAACTAAAGGTCAATGCAATTTCCAAGATAGGTTTCAATTGTCCTGATTCTTTCCATTGTAAACCAGCCACTTTTTTGCGATATATTGTGACTCGCTGCTAAATTAAAGTGCAGATCAAGAAGATTAGGAATGTTTGAACTATACAAGAAAAATCGAGCAGAATAATTATATTCGTGAGCAACTGTTGAAATGTCGGATCGGGCGGGAAGCCAAAAATGCAGTTACGTCAACATTCCATGTATATCATCCGAGCTCATGCTTGCATGCGAAAATTGAGAAAAATATCAATGTGTAAAAACAAAATAGAAAGACAATCCGGTATGTGCTGCCCGACAAAGCGTATGCACCGATGCTGCCACGTAGTTTGGCTGGGAATTTTTTGGCTTACACTGTTCCGTTGTTTTGGGATGACATCATGACAAGAGTGAGAGTTGGTGCACCCAGAGCCGTTCTAGTTTATGCCACTGACCAATCCAGTGGGGTAATCTTTTTTTTCTCTCCTATTTTTCGTTATAAGTGTCTTTTGTTTTTAATGCGTGTTTTTGGTTGACTGTGTTTCTGTGAATTCTGCATTTTCTGTTCGACTTTTATACCTACTTTTAAAATTCTATTTAAATGATCTATAATGTTTCCTAGCCCTTTCAAGTAGATAACGTAATTGCTTATACTTCTTGTATTGTTTATTAATGCAAGTCAGCCTTCTAACCTCGAATACTCGTCTATTTGTATATCCTACTAAATCACTACAAGAATGAAGATATTATATATCCTGTTTAATGCCTCTACATTTGCAAATGAGCAAGAACAAGTTGGAGCACTGACCAATGGATGTACGTATGTGTAACATTGACTTATTAAACATTAACTAGTGATTCATCTATCATACATTTTAACAACTTATTATTATCCGATATACTTATTTAGTATCAACCACACATCCATGTCCCAAACGTCATAGACACACGCACGAAAAAAAAGACAACTGAATGAGACAGAGCTGCTGGAACACGAAGAGGTAAATGACTACATGCTGACACAAACTTATTTGAAGGCTATCCGTAGAGCGTATCAAATATGTAACAAAACTAGTAGATAAACGAAAACATAGTTGTTGTTTTTAAACTGAACACAATGAAGAACAAGCGGAGGTGATTTGTTGTTTAATGGCTCTATAACTCACTGTAAACATGTATTTAGACTCGCATCAGACATCAACATACATGAAGTTGACAATGAGTTTGATGAACAATCTGAGAATAAATTCAGGAATTGTATGGTGCATCATTCAGGCCCAACAAATTGCACTGTGTCATTACGAAACCTTGACTACATTCTCTAGACTGATTATCCTGGTTTACCACTTAGTTATGTGGACGGCTAGTAAATTGTAACTGCTGGTACAAACATTTTTTCGAACTTTATCATATGTATTTATAGTTTATGTTGTTTCATCACCATGAATATTTTAAAAAGGCATTGAGCATAGTGAGTAATGTGTCAAACTTGTTTGGAGATAATTAACGCAGTAGACCATAGACTAGCATGCATATGTTATTATATTTAGATGTGTATGGATCCTGAAATGAAGCATTGAGCCAGTAAATAAATGTCTGTTAAATACCGTGTTCTTGCATACCGGACAAGGATATTCGTCATTAGATATTTCACGCGAACATTCACGCGCGCACAAACATCCGGTATGCAGGAAATAAGAGAGTATGATAATGGACCTTTGGAAACGGCCGAGCACGACACATACGAAATATTGCAGTCTCGGTTTGATTGAGCGGTACATGCAAAACGTTAGTAGCTGGCGGCGTCAACACACAACATGTCTCTGATATGCAAGAAAAATAATCTATCATGGGTATTCGGTATCGATAGGGTATTCCAATCCTCGGTATAAGTATTTTAATCGGCAGAGCCTTGGTTCCGATAAAAACACATATCTCGGTTTGGAATTCCCCATCGTCATCGGATACACATGAAAGATTCTTATAATATATGACTCTTGGTTTTGAAAACCAATATTGGCATATTTTGGAAATTAGTTTA
>JAWPHD010017384.1:0-44852 GCA_037043455.1 Cyrtodaria siliqua | reverse complement strand
CTACAGGTCCCCAAGATAGATCAGTTTCTATGGAACCAGCTAAAAAATTCCATTAAATCCGCAGACGCCCTTAAACAGAAAACAGTTGGGCATTTAAATCGGGCTCTGGCACCGGTTGTTCAAGCAATAAATCACATCTGCGACAATGAGCAGCCAGATATGGCAGTACTAAAGGAGTGCATATCTGATTCGTTTAAAATTATGTGTGCCAGCATAAACACTGTGAATCTGCAACGTCGAGAGACGATTAAAAAAGAGCTCGACCCCAAATTTAAGAGCATCTGTACAAGAACTGACCAGTCAAAAAACTTGGATACAAAAAGTATCAAAATGACGAAGCACTCGGCACCAAAGAAGGATTTTTTAGAGAAGAGAAGGGGGGGCCGAGAGACGGACCACACCCCCTCTGCACCTCACAAGTCGGAACACAACAACTACCACCTGTCAGTGCCGCACAAGTCGTTGTTCCCAAAGTCCAACTTCCCTCCGTAAAACCCAACCTAAGGAACAAATCCGGAACCTCAGGGAGAGGTTACACGTATCAGAAGAAACACCCATTCAACAACAGAGGGGGCAAAGTATAGACACTCAGAATGTAAGTAAAGTTAGACAATACAGATTGGTAAATACCCCATTAAATTTCATTGCGGGCAAAACAAAATTGAAACTCAATAATTGGCAAAAAATTACTTCAGATATATGGATTTTAAAAACTATATGTGGATATTCTGTTGAACTCGATCATATTCCTTATCAGCGTCACTATCCCACACCACTAACATTTGCAGAAATTGATAGACAAAAAATTGATTTGGAGATTGGAAGATTTGTAAATTGTAACATTATAGAACCTGTTTTCACTTCCGATGAAAGTGAATACATTTCCAACATATTTGCTCGTCCTGAAAAGGATGACAGTGTGCGTATCATACTAAATTTAAAACAGTTTAATGTTTTTTTGGATCAGTTGATATTTCTGATGCATTCTATTCAATTCCCATTTGCACAAAAGATCGAAAGTTTTTTAGATTTTGGTATAAGGGACAAAAATACCAATTTACAGCACTTGTGATGGGTTTAACTACTGCACCCAGAGTCTTTACCAAAATTCTCAAACCAGTTTTCTCCACTCTACGAGCAAAAGGTCACATCAGTACAGCATACATTGACGACTCATGTCTACAAGGAAATACCTACCAGGCTTGTTTATCAAATATAAACGATACAGTCATGCTTATGGATAGTTTAGGGCTAACCGTGCATCCTACTAAATCGTGTTTTGTACCACCTAAATGCATCGAATTTGTTGGCTTTATATTATGTTCACAAACAATGACGGTCAGATTAACAATTAAAAAAGTGGACAATATTATTCAGCAGTGTTATGCAATTTTAAACAAAAAACATGTATCAATACAAATATTTTCTCAGTTAATTGGGAAATTAGTAGCAGCAGAACCTGGGGTTGATTACGCACCCTTATTTTATAAACCACTAGAAAAAGAAAAAGAGACAAATTTGAAATATAAAAGAGGCAACTACTCAGCATTCATGAAGGTTTCCTGTAGTATTAAACGGGACATCCAGTGGTGGATCGATAACCTCCCATTATGCAGAAAGCAGGTTTCTTATGGCAACCCTGCACTAGTTATTCACACAGACGCCAGTTTGCTAGGGTTTGGGGCACATATTAAGTCAGAAAATGTGTCGGCAAATGGAGTATGGTCTATCAAAGAACAAAGCTTGCACATTAACATTCTTGAATTAAAAGCATGTAAATTAGCTTTGCTAGCTCTATGTGGGGACAAACATGATATTCATATTCGCATTTACACAGATAACACTACATGTTGTGCATACATAAATAAGTTTGGCGGTAAAAAATATGCATTGAATATGCTTGCTAGAGACATTTGGTTATGGTGCATTCCAAAACGCATTCATTTAAGTGCTGCACATGTGGCCGGGGTAGCAAATGTAGAGGCGGACAGATTGTCCAGGAACTTCAATGACGACCTAGAATGGTCGCTTGACCCCATTGTGTTTCAAAAGATTGTGGGTAGATATGGGACTTTGGATGTGGACATGTTTGCATGTAGACTAAACAGTAAATTAGAGAAATATGTTACTAGATTACCAGAACCATATGCATGGGCAATCGATGCATTTTCATTGGATTGGAGTAATGGTATTCTCTGTATGTTTCCACCTTTCAGTCTGATTACCAGGATTCTCCAGAAGATCGTGCAGGACGAAGCAGAGGTAGTACTCGTAGCCCCAATTTGGACTACTCAAAGCTGGTGGCCACAGTTGCTTCATTTGGTGAATCAGCAAAGTTTCTTTCTACCATCATCACAGAAAATACTCCGCCTACCTCACAAACCGATGCTTCAACATCCTCTCAGGAAAATGACACTAGGTGTTTTCAGATTATCCGGGAAACATTACTCAAGCAAGGCTTTTCTACACAGGCTTCCGCACTTATCATCGACTCTTGGCGTTCCTCAACAAAAAGACAGTACTCGACATACATCGAAAGATGGCTTCAATTTTGTGTTAGGCGAAAAATTGATTCAATTAAGCCATCTTTGAGTCGAGTTATACATTTTTTGACAATGTTATTCAAACGAAAGTTAAGTTACAGTGCTTTAGGTACAGCAAGAGCTGCAATAAATGCATTTACAACCACATGTGGAGGGGTAGATTACAGCAGTAGTTTACTGCTTAAGAAGTTTATGAAAGGTGTTTTTCATAATAGGCCAAATTTAGGCCAAATTTGCCTAAACATACACGTGTATGGGATGTAAACATTGTTTTCAAATATTTGAGTTCTTCAAATGACGATACCTTGATTTTCTTGTCAGGGAAACTATGTATTTTGTTTTTATTGCTATCTGCACAGAGGTGCCAAACATTACATTTAATATGTTTAGAGGATATTGTGCTGAATGCACATCAGATTGTTATCAAAACAAATCATTTACTTAAACAGTCAAGACCAAACTATCATCTATGTTACAAAGTTACACCAAAAACAAAAAACTGTGCATTGTCAATATATTCAGCCAATATTTACATAGAACAAAGCATTTAAGGCATCTGAATGATAAAAAATTGCTTATTAGCACTCAAAGTCCTCACAGAGGTGTGACACAAGCTACTGTTGGTCGATGGACCAGAATGATAATGGGAAAAGCTGGTGTTGACTGTACATTTACTACACATAGCATCAGGGCTGCTTCTACCAGTAACGCAAAGGCAAGAGGCGTGTCTCTAGACATAATTGCAAAAATGGCCGGATGGTCCAATGTTCGAACCTTTCGCAGGTTTTATGATAAACCAGTTGACGGGAAGTCCATCCAATCGGTGCTGTTAGATATGTAGATATTGTGTATACATGTATAATGTATTAGACTTAAGTCTATAATGTGTCAATTGCAACAATGGTGCTTTGTTGATAAAATTATATATCGGGCAAATCAAAAACACGTTTTTCAAGTTCTTTGGTTTGCATAATTGGAATTGAAAAATCAACTCTAAAATCTCTGTTGGTCCCTATAAGGAGTTAGGGGTGAGATAAAATTGTAAGATTAAATGAGACTTACCTTGAAAAGGGAAGTCGAAGTTTGATCGATATTTTATCGATCGCTAACTTCTTAAGGGATCAAACACCCACCCACCACTCCCAGTGGCTCGATTTTTCAACTCCTTTGTGCCAAACACATACTACCAGTTGTGTTTGGCACTAAGCTCTGAAGACTGATTTCACAAAAACAATAGCTACGTCATCTCTGTTTGATCCCTTAAGGAGTTAGCGATCGATAAAATATCGATCAAACCTCGACTTCCCTTTTCAAGGTAAGTCTCATTTAATCTTACAATTATTAGTTCTGTGCTTCATATAAACATTTTAGAACTAAAAGCTTGTCATCTTGCTTTAATTCCTTCTGGAAAGAGATTACAAATAAACATATCCAAATTTTCATGGATAATACAACAAGCTGCACTTATATCAACACATTAGGAGACAAAACAACAGCATTAAACAGATTAGCACAAACAATTTGGTCATGGTGTAGACAGACACATTCATTTAAGTGCAGCACCTGTACCTGGGAAAGAGAACTGGGAAGCAAGGAATTTTAATGATGATTTAGAATGGTGGTCACTGTCAGAATACATATTCTCCCTGATTTTGAGGGATAATTACCAGATGTCAGTTGATTTTGATTTGTGTCGCGCAGACCTTGTGTGGCGCAGACCGGATCCTAATGCTATAGCAGTGGGTGCTTTCTCATTAACATCGACTAATGAACATGTTTCCTCCTTTCAGTCTCCTGAACGGGATTCTGTAGAAAGTAGAGGGGACCAAACAGAAGCAGTCTTAGTGGCAGCGATTTGGCCGACACAGAACTGGTGGGCATCTCTAATACATCTGATAAGCGGGCGGTCGTTCATTCTAACAAGCCCACAGAACATTTTAAGGTTGCCACAAAAACCCACTCATCAACACTCATTGCACAAGATGACCCTTGGTGTTTTTCGTATATCCTGGAGGCACTCCAATGTCAACGAATATCAGGAGCAGCTGCCGACATTATCACTGACTCATGGAGATTGGCAACAAAGAAACAATATGAAATATATATATATATATTAAACAAGAGGTCCAAGAGGGCCGGTAGACACTCTACTGTGTAAAACAGCTTTTATCGAGAGATCAGAAGGTAGTCGGTATAAAGCTTGTGTTACCCGCTATAAACATGCGATGATTTGTTGCAAAACTGTAACTGGTTTTATTTTCTTGTATATTTTAGTACAAGAGAATGAAATGAGCCATAATTTTCAACAACTGAGTCAAGTTGAAAAACCATGACAACCATTTTGATTATTTGACGATAAGGAAATACACAAATTTGATAGAGACCAAATTAAGGAACATGTATATGATATTTCATTAGAATTGAATAAGAGGTTTCAGAGGAGCTGTCGTTTGAAATTTCCTTAAATTTGACCTAGTTTTAGCCATGGTGGCCATCTTGGACAACTGGCGGTTGCAAAAAACATAAATCTGAGGCGCACTATCCCAAAGATCATTGTGATAAAGTTCAACAAAATCCTTCAAGAGGTTTCAGAGAAGATGTCATTTTTAGCCTTTTCCTATATAACTCTATGTAAATTTTGGGTCATCATGGTGGCCATTTTGATTATTCGACAATAACAAAAAACATAAATTTGATAGAGGCCATCCCAAGGAACATGTATATGATATTTCCCTAGAATAAAACAAGTGGTTTCGGAGGAAATGTTGTTTGAAATTTCCCTAAATTTGACCTAATTTTAGCCATGGCGGCCATGAAAAACACAAAACTGAGAGGGGGCCTTTTAAGTAACATTATGATAAAGTTTCATCAAAATCCTTCAAGCGGTTTCAGAGATGTCGATTTTTATAAAATTGCTAACAGATGGACGGACAGACGGACGAAAAGTGATCGCATAAGCTGGCCAGCAGAGCTAAAAATGGTTACATTTTACAAATAAGAAACAAATTAATGCATTTACACCCACTGTAAGTGAAGTTATACAATTTTTAACAACCCTCTCTGAAAAGGGTTTAAAGTACAGTGCATTAGGTACTGCACGAACAGCAATTAGTAATTTTATTAAAATTTGCAGAGATATTGATTTAAGTCATAATACAGTCTTCTTCAAAGATTTATGAGTTGTTTTTTTAAAGAGACCAAACCAAAATACAATGCAACATGGGATGTTAATACAGTTCTCAGTTACTTAAGTAATCTAAGTGACACAACATTACTACAGCTATCGGGCAAACTTAGTATGTTATTTTTATTGTTGAGTGCACAAACTTTACATTTAATTAATGTGGAGGATGTCTTATTATACAAAAATAAGGTCATTATTAAAACAAATCATTTGCTGAAACAATCTAGACCGGGTAAACATTTAGATACAATAACATTAAAGGCTTTTCCGCAGAAGGAGAACTTCTGTATTGTAAAAACTGTGAATGAATATGTAAGCAGAACAGCATGCCTCAGAGGAGACGAGCCAACGCTTATGCGCAGCACATAAAAGCCGCATAAGGGAGTAGCTAAGGCAACCGTATCCCGTTGGATATAAGACACAATGATAGTCAGGAATTGTCTCGTCATATGCGCACATAGCACACGTGCAGTGGCCACATCGCTGACAGAACTCCTCCTTGAATGCTACTTTCCCTGTCCGATCTTTTTATATTTCTTTTTAAATGTGTAACGTTAGACGTAATAGCTAAGACAGCTGGGTGGACAAATGTGAAAACTTTTGCACGGTTTTATGATCAACCAGAACAATTTTCTGTGCAAGATGCCATAATGGCTGAAATTAAACCGTAATAAATGGACTATCAGTTACACAAAAACATTGTGGTGTTGTATTCAGTATGAATTTATACACATATCTAATGGAAATGTGTTTATATTACAATTGGAAAATCACTAGTGATTTTTACTTTTTACTTTTATGTAATACTGAAGAATCAACTCTAAAATCTCTGTGGGGTCCACTTAAGGAGTTAAGTGGGAGATAAAATTTGATAATTAAACTAGAAGGGAAGTTTGACTGATTTTATGAACCACTAACTCCTTAAGGGATCACACACCCACCCAGACCCTCCCTAGTTATTATTGATTCTTCATTAAGTATAGTCAACTGATTTGGGTTACATCTACATAAGTACATTTTACTATACATATGCTCTAAAGACTGAAACTGCATAGATAATGTGCTACATCATCTCTTTGTGATTAGTGATTCATAAAATCTTAAACTGTGACTTCCCTTCTTCAAAGGCAAGTCTAGTTTTATTTTCCAATTATAAATCAAGATGCTTCTTATAGTATTTATGTGGATATGAAACCGTAAACCCTCAGGATATGTTTTCAGGTGAAGATGAATGGCAATAATTTGTAGAAGTACTCTTAATGTGGTTTTCCACATTAACAGGAATAAATATCTGGTAGAAAAGTAGTTTTAGCCATAAGAGGTTTCCATACGGTTTTAGTTGTTCTTAACTGTAGCTATTTTGTCTGCCACACCAGTCATGGTAGTTCATCAACATTAGTTATTTATCTGTCACACCAGTAATGATTGTTTATCAACTGTATTTATTTATATGCCAAACCAATCATGGTGGTTTAGCAACTGTAGTTATTTATCTGTCACACGAGTCATGATGGTTTATTAACTGTATTTATCTGCCCAACCAATGGTATTTATCAACTGCAGTTATTTATCTGTCATACCAGTAATGATGGTTTATCAACTGTTGTTATTTATCTGTCAAACGAGTCATGATGGTTTATCAACTGTATTTATTTATCTGTCAAACGAGTCATGATGGTTTATCAACTTTAGTTATTTAACTGTCATATCAGTAGTGATGGTTTATCAACTGTAGTTATTTATCTGTCACACGAGTCATGATGGTTTAGCAACTGTATTTATGTATCTGCCAAATCATTCATGGTAGTCTATCAACTGTAGTTATCTGTCACACCAGTAATGATGGTTTATCAACTGTATTTATTTATCTGTCAAACGAGTCATGATGGTTTATCAACTGTATTTATTTATCTGTCACACGAGTCATGATGGTTTATCAACTTTAGTTATTTATCTGTCATATCAGTAGTGATGGTTTATCAACTGTAGTTATTTATCTGTCACACGAGTGATGATGGTTTATCAACTGTATTTATGTATCTGCCAAATCATTCATGGTAGTCTATCAACTGTAGTTATCTGTCACACCAGTAATGATGGTTTATCAACTGTATTTATTTATCTGCCAAACCAGTCATGCTAGTTTATCAACAGTAGTTATTTATCTGTCATACCAGTAATGATGGTTTATCAACTGTTGTTATTTATCTGTCAAACGAGTCATGATGGTTTATCAACTGTATTTATTTATCTGTCACACGAGTCATGATGGTTTATCAACTTTAGTTATTTATCTGTCATATCAGTAGTGATGGTTTATCAACTGTAGTTATTTATCTGTCACACGAGTCATGATGGTTTATCAACTGTATTTATGTATCTGCCAAATCATTCATGGTAGTCTATCAACTGTAGTTATCTGTCACACCAGTAATGATGGTTTATCAACTGTATTTATTTATCTGCCAAACCAGTCATGCTAGTTTATCAACAGTAGTTATTTATCTGCCATGCCAGTAATGATGGTTTATCAACAGTAGTTATTTATCTGTCATACCAGTAATGATGTTTATAAAATGTAGTTATTTATCTGCCACACCAGTCATGGTGGTTTATCAACAGGTTATTTATTTACCACACCAGTCATGGGGTTTATCAATTGAAGTTGTTTATATGCCACACCTGTCATGGTGGTTTATCAACTGGTTATTTATTTACCACATCAGTCATGGTGGTTTATCAACTGAAGTTGTTGTATATCACACAAGTCATGGTGGTTTATCAACTGGTTATTTATTTACCACATCAGTCATGGCGATTTATCGACTGAAGTTGTTTATATGCCACACCAGTCATGGCGGTTTATCAACTGAAGTTGTTATATATCACACAAGTCATGGTGGTTTATCAACTGGTTATTTATTTACCACATCGGTCATGGCGGTTTATAAACTGAAGTTGTTTATATGCCACACCAGTCATGGCGGTTTATCAACTGAAGTTGTTTATATACCACACCAGTCGTGGTGGTTTATCAACTGAAGTTATTTATTTACCACAGAAGTCATGGTGGTTTATCAACTGAAGTTGTTTGTATGCCACACCAGTCATGGTGGTTTATCAACTGGTTATTTATTTACCTCATCAGTCGTGGTGGTTTATCAACTGAAGTTATTTATTTACCACATCAGTCATGGTGGTTTATCAACTGGTTATTTATTTACCACATCAGTCATGGTGGTTTATCAACTGAAGTTATTTATTCACCACATCAGTCATGGTGGTTTATCAACTGAAGTTATTTATTTACCACATCAGTCATGGTGGTTTATCAACTGGTTATTTATTTACCACATCAGTCATTGTGGTTTATCAACTGAAGTTGTTTGTTTGCCACACCAGTCATGGTGGTTTATCAACTGGTTATTAATTTACCACATCAGTCATGGTGGTTTATCAACTGAAGTTAATTATTTACCACATCAGTTATGGTGGTTTATCAACTGAAGTTATTTATTTACCACATCAGTCATGGTGGTTTATCAACTGAAGTTATTTATTTACCACATCAGTCATGGTGGTTTATCAACTGAAGTTGTTTGTATGCCACACCAGTCATGGTGGTTTATCAACTAGTTGTTTATATACCACACAAGTCATGGTAGTTTATCATCTCTCATGACCAAGATTTCTAAGAAACAGAATAATGCTACTATGTTTCACTAGACAGATGTTTTGGAACTTCTTTGACTGACTTTTTTTGTCTATTTAGGTATTAAAAAAGAATATAATTATTGCTTGTTTGGATGATCATGAGAATGTCATAATCCAGTATTCCTAATGTCATAATCCAGTATTCCTAATGTCATAATCCAGGATTCCTAATGTCATAATCCAGTATTCCTAACGTCATAATCCAGGATTCCTAATGTCATAATCCAGTATTCCTAATGTCATAATCCAGTATTCCTAATGTCATAATCCAGGATTCCTAATGTCATAATCCAGGATTCCTTATGAATATAATTAAACTGTGACTGATCATAAATCCTGAAGATAATAATATATACTGAAAAATTCCAGGTCTCTGAAAGATGTTCAACAATTTGCTCACACAAAAATAACTAACAATTCATCAGTGTCACTGACATAAATGCTTTGAGATTCATGCAAAACGGAATTTCTAAATGGGCAAAGAATAAAAGAAATCACATTTATTTTAACAAACTGTGATATAAATTAAACTTAATCAACTTTATTTTTTGAACATGCAGATCTGATAAACAAACTGATGCTCTGCTCTTTGTCAGGTTAGCCTCTCTCTCATGAAATAAATTATTTTTAAAAAAAAGTCTGTTAAACACTGTTATCTCTCTGGTAAGTCCTATTAAGTAGGGGCGCAACAATTAATGCGAGATGATTATATCACGATATTTTCTCTCACGATCGATACATGTATCGTTTCGTAGAGTCTGTATCGCTATACAGTAACGATACACAAATAAGCACAAACTTGCTCTCATTGGCAAAAATAATCTCAATTAATTGTAAAAGTTATCTTTATGTTTTTTTATATTAACTAAGGTTGTTTATAAACATTAACAGGCGCGTAGCATGACCAAAATCTCAATTAATCACGGGGTATGTGCGTGAGAGTGTTGTCCGCTGGTGGAAATTTTTAAAAACTAAACGCTCCTACGTGCCTTCTGGTGCATTTTAGGGTCAGCATGTCCCCCCCTTTAGGCTCACCTTTTTTGCATTTTTCGAGTTTTTATTTTTTGAGCCTTCATTTGAAAAGTTTACTCAAGTGAGTATTAATGAGTATGGCACGCTACGCGCCTGATTATTAATGTAAGTAGCTACTGTATTTACTCCTCATATGCTAATATTCGGATTTATTTTGAGATTTTTTTTTTTTAATGAAACTGTGTATCGCGATACGTATCTTATCGTCAGTCAAATATCGCCATACATATCATATCATGAGAATTGTGTATCGTTGCAGCCATACGTCATTTGTAAGTACTAACACGAAAATGCATTTCACCTCCTGCAAAAGTATTTTCATGAAAATATGGTTTGCTTTAATAACTTCTAAGTGCCTTGGCTATCCCAATAGTCAGCATAATATATCAATGCAACTTTGCTTGGAACACCTTATTGGTCATAAGTAAAGTTGTTAGCACCTGATTTCTGGCATGCTGAATTCCATTTTATTATGAACGGATGACAAATGAAATGGGGTTTTACGTCCCATTCACACATCATATTAGGTTATATAGGACAGAAACCTCGGAGAGAGATGAGATGAACGATGATTTTCCCATAAGACATGCCTCGACCAGGAAGCAAACCATGCGGGGCAGACGTCTGATGCTCTAAAGCGCGAAGTTTTATCCACTGAGTTACTGAGGCCACTGAAAAGATGACAACACAAACATGTGTTAAGCTTATGGCAACCTCGGTGAGGTGAAAAACAAAATAATGTTTTTTTACGTGCGCACAGGTGGTTTTAAATAACCGTACACAGAAAGTGCATGATTAGTGGCTAAAAACACACTTGACAAGCATTAGAAAACACCAAAAAAGACAGGGTTCTGCAGACTGACCATTTTTTGTTTTTCCGCTGTGAGTCAAATTTTAAAACATAACCATGTAACAGAGGGGGGGGGGGAGCCCATGCCCCAATATGGGTGAAGTATGAATAAGATGCATAATGCTATAAGGAATCCCAAACCAAAATTGTAGATATATACATGCTTACATGCAAACCTAGATCTGCCTTTATTGCACATTTTATGGGCCATCACAATTCGGGTTCCATGGGAGCGCAGAATTTGAAGAAGACAAAATTAATTATCCCACCCTTTACAACATACTATAAGAAAACCAATTCCAAAATTTAGTTCAGCTAGGACAAGAAATGTAAGAGTTACAGACCTGTAATCACAGTTTACACGCAAAATTTGATGTGAAACAGAATTTGGGTTCCATGGGAGCCCAGGGGTTACAGGAACCAAAATTACTTAAGCAGCCCTTAACATAATGCTATAAGGAATCCCACGAACAAATTTGGTTGTGCTAGGATAAGAAATGTAAGAGATATAGACTTGTAAACACAGCTTACACGCAAACCTTGATGTGGGACGCCGACGCCGACGTGATTACATAAGCTTTCTTATTCTTCGAATAGTTGAGCTAATAAAGAAAAAGGAAACTCAAATTCTACTAAATTGTAATGATGTAAAATGTAATCAATTTTACGTAAAAATGACAGAATTAGCTTTGAAAAGAAGGGTACCCTCATTGAGCTTATTATTTTTTAAGTTCTATGGTATCAAGGTGTGCACATATTGAGTATCCTGTACTTGTTAGTAACTGGTATTAGAGCCAATGAGAGACCATTTCTAGAAACAATAATGTACAACAGACTCATCAGATTAAAAATTAATGAATTTTATAACCTTCAAGGTATCGAAAACTGCATTTATGGAGACTAGGGCTGATGAATTTAAGATAAAATGGAAATTATTTCACATTTCTGCATTATTATGAAATATCCTTTAATGATAAATATACTTTTTTTTCTCAATTATTTAAATATAATTTTATGTACCTAAAGTCAACTCATCTATAAAATAAGTATCATATTTTAGCAGAGATGCATACTGTTTTATAGACTGGACACTACTGTGATACCATAGGAAGTCATTATACTCTTTTTATTCTGTAGGAAGTCATTATACTCTTTTTATTCTGTAGGAAGTCAGTATACTCTTTTTATTCTGTAGGAAGTCAGTATACTTTTATTCTGTAGGAAGTCACTATACTCTTTTTATTCTGTAGGAAGTCAGTATACTCTTTTTATTCTGTAGGAAGTCAGTATACTCTTTTTATTCTGTAGGAAGTCACTATACTCTTTTTATTCTGTAACATTAGTATCTCTAAACTGATGACAAATATTTTAAATGTCTATTTGCATCGTTTTCATTATGGCGTGCACTCGAAGTCACACGATTTGTATAACAAATACACTTAAGTTTTATTCTTTACACTGGTTACAGAATTAATATATTTGTGCATGTTCTGTTCTATTTTCCTTACTATGATACACTTTCAGACAACACACTTAGTTTAATAGGGTACATTAGGCATTGGGGCTAATTTATTTATTTCCTCAAAAAAGCTATGAAATTACCCATTTAAAACATGAAATATATCAAAGATATATATGGAATATCAAAAGTTTCCTCTAAAAATGTGTAATAATTAATCTTATATCGGTCTTATTCTTATCTGGCCACAAAGGAATCCCAAAGTTATTAACCCTTAACCCGCTACATATATATATAATGGACTGTTCTTTCTTTGAATTAAGACCATTCCATTTATGTGATAAAGGGGTGTTTTGGGGGAAATGACTGATCAGCAGCTGGACATTGTAAACCCTGATCAGCCTGGACCACCTCAGCGATATCTACAAATGATGTGCATGTTGCTATTCTTTGCAATTTATTTTTACCGCCAAGTTTGAAATTTCTTTTGGTGTCTACGGCTCATTTAGTTTACTTTTATAAATTTAATACAGACATCTAAAAAAAAAAAAAAATTCTAACATACTCCCTCGAAAATTCAATTTGTGAAAACTGTTACCACCAAGGTGGATCGACTCCCAAGTTAATCAGAAATGTAAGAGATATTCTCAAAACTATAACAAAACCAGGAAAAACACACACAAAGCCAGAATAAATACAGACAGTATTGAAATTAAACATAAAAACCTCATGATACGGCAAGCATATAACGCCAGAATCAACACACAGACTATTTTCGCAACTTGTGAAAAAGAAATCGGAAATGTAACTCCATTCCATTTTAAATAAAAAAAGAAAACTAATTAATGAGAAAATGGTAAGTTTCTGGCTGAATCAACGTGTCAGGTGATGATATCGACATTTATCAGGAGTTACAGCACCTGTACGGAAACATAGAGCAATTACCAAGACATAATAAAACAAAAAGTCTGGCAAAGTACAACACAGAAAAGTTTATAGAAGATAAAAGCTATCCAACCATTCCTACTATTCCAGATCTGAAGAGCCAATCAAAGCCAGACTGACAGATTTAAAGATATTTTAATTAAAAGAACCTCAAGTTATGTGTTTATGTAGAACGGAAATAACTTGAAAATTGAAGGCAATAATAAATAAATTGCTAAATTCACATTCATGCCCACCCCCGTTTTTTGTTGGTCCTCCCCCAAGTATTTTATTGGCATACCATAAAAAATAATATGTATTTGGCAGCTGATTTTATTTGGTTATTGGAAACTGTACCATTATTTGACTGCCATTCCGCATTGATTATACAAGTGTGCTGTTGTATATATCATCTGTTGCTTTGGTTTATGCCTTTGAGGGTTTCCTTTTTATAGGCGTAATAAAAAACAAAACTGCATGACTTGCCACTAGTTTGAAAACAAGAGGCCCAAGAGGATTATGTGGATGCTCACCTTGTGATCTTGTTTATTGTAAACACTTACAACACATACTGTGTGCAGTTCAAGTGGGTGAGATAAAAAAAAATGTTTGGTAAGTTCAGAGGTAGGGTCACCATTTAAACAAACTTAGTGGAGGACCAAAAGCTATGGTATATGCACAATATTAGACCTCTAGCTTTCGTAGTTTCAGAGAATACGATTTTCTAAAGATTTTTTTTATATAACTCTATGCAAAACTGTGACGCCCGGAGAAGGCAAGATTTGACCCCAGGGTCACTATATAAATAAACAAAATCCAGTCGTTGAGTTTTCCAACATAACATTTTCATAAACAACAATAAAATTGAAGGTGACATGAGACTTAATTTAATACATCATATAATAAATGGTTAAGAAATAATGCTGTATTCTCAAATATGGTTGACATGTCTACCTGCATATATCAATTTTTGGCTTATCGAGAGGAATCAAGAATTTAATGCATATCAGCTATACAAACTAAAAGACCATGGTCTACATGTCTTATTATGAAGGTTCAGATTTTTGATTTTTGATTTGACCAACACCAATGTCAGGAGATATTAAATTAATGTCATTAATAGTGGGGATGCATGTTGTAGCAAAGATCAGATGTGACCTATATTTTGTCAAAAGTAGGTCACAGTGACCCAACATTTTGCAGATGACAGATGCATTTGTGGAACATTCTGGGGAAGTTCGTGAAAATCCTGCGAGAAAGAAGCAAGATATGCATATCGTAGTGGAGACCGGACATGACCTAAATTTCATCAAAAGTAGGTCATAGCAACCCAACATTGTGCATGTGATGTTGGATCCATACAAGAGTTTGGTGAAAATCCTGCAAGTAACGAAGAAGATATTAAGAAATGAAAATCAAACGAAGAGATGGACGAACAAACTAACAGACAGATTAACAAACTTACATACACTCGGACGACATTCTGATTGCTAAGTCGAGATCCGAAAACGGGCTTGACAAAAAAGAATTGTGGTGTTACAATTTAATTAAAATTTTGAATTATATTTTACCGATTTTCAAAAGTCAAATACCGATAGAAAATGTACATGGGTACTTGAGGGCTGACATGTGTAACACTGTTATGATGGTTGACATATCTGTCTTGAGGGTTGACATGTGTAACACTGATTCGATGGTTGCCATATGTTTTGAGGGCTGATGTGTGTAACAGTAGTACATGTGTCCCTTGGGCGCCATGCTCTGCGCATGCGCAGGAATGACATCAGAGGATGAAATATTGCGAAATGGTTCAGATACAACATTGTGAAATAGCCATGTTTCTGCCGATTGTGAAATGTTTCTGTTTTTAGGACATGACATGAACAGGCACGTTTTAAGATGTTGCAAAATAATACTGTGTTTAGAATGAACGGACAGACAAATTTATGAACGAGCGTATTTCTACTCCCTTAAAGGTCAGAAATAGGCTCATCCGGGCTGCAACTTTTTCATGCATCGTGGGATTTTGAAATTACTCTGCACAAATGTTCACCATAATGAGACGGCAGGTCGCACGCAAGACCCAAGTCCGTAGCTCAAAGGTCAAGGTCACAATACCTTCAGAACACGGGAACACATATTTTGCAGCTAAACATGGTAAGGTATTCAACATTCCTTGCATGATCATTCACATGGCTACATTCAACCTTTCATATGGGTACATTCAAAGATAACTGTTTCTTCAATAACTTCAGAATTAACAAACTGGGCCCTGTTTTATTAAACATCTTACGATAAGTCTCAAAATTTAAAATCGTTTTTTTTATCTAAGCGTTCAATGTAGATAATTACGTAGTGCAGAAATATTACATGTATATGAAAATGAAATGAAATCACATTTATTTGAAAAGTGTAATTTATAGTGAAGCATTTAAGAAACTGATTTACGATCAAAATTGTTGGAAGTTGTTTCATAAAATGGAGCCCAGGCTAATAACAACTTTATTTCTTTGAAATTTTTGCAATTATTGTGTTGACGAAACACAGTAACCTTTGACAGCAGTTTGACATTTGTGCAATTATTGTGTTGACAAAACAGTAACCTTTGACAGCAGTGCAGCTTCTGAATTGTTAATTTTGCGCAATACCCGGTAGGGGACTATGCCCGTCCCTCGGACTGCTTTTTAAAATAGTTTTAGTGGTCATTGTTGCACATTTTAATTTACTACAAGGCAGTAAGGTAAGCATAGAAGCATATGAGACCAGTGCTACATTTAAAAGAGGTAATTAAATACACTCGACTACAGATTACACTATGTTTTATAAAGTATTCATATACATGTCAATACTATGTTTTACTAGCTATTAGTTATCATTAATTATTGGGAAAAAGAAGAGAGCATTATACAAGCGCTTGAACATCGAAGTCTTAAAAACTTAATCTGGTGTGGTCAAAATCTTAAAATAAATACAATTACTATAATTTATTACATTTCTATGGGTGAAAGATCAGCATTTCCCATAGAAAGAAAATTCATAATACCTAAATATTAACAACTAACTCTTAGCACAAAAATAACTGTGACGCGAGTCATGACGTCAATAAAGTGTTGCCGACGTTGATGTGATCCGTAGATAACGTTTAATAAAGCGAAACATTTTGGTGAAAATTATACAAAAACTGATTTAAAATGTAATCAATAGATTATTTAACTGCTGGGATCGATTATAGGGGAATCCTGTGCTTGAAGGTAGGCATGTTTTGATTTTTTTACTCAAGTCAGCTCGTTCTTGAAAAGAACCACACACCTTCCATCTCATGAAGGATTTCCCTATAATCGATATAAGCAGTTAAATAATCTCTATATAATAATGCTGTAACTTTGTTCACAGAATAGTATTGCTTTTTATAAAATATATCAGTGAGAGATAGAGTTATAAAACTTCTTCACGCCAGTCAAGGCTGGCTTAAAGCGATATTAAACAGATTTGTGAAGCACTGTATAGAGACCAATCTGCCACCAAGGTGACCCTGATGAAGAAATAGACAAACAGATGAACAGAAGAGACCTACCCAGTATATATCCGGAATGTTTTGTGTGTATTGATATGAAAATGGTGGAATGTCCCCTGGTCTGTAGGATGCTGCATTAATATTCATAATCTCCTAATTAAATATGCGCATACAATCAAAACTCCTTCACTGAAAATGTGTAAAACCAACTCACAAAGTTGAATTCACAGAACAGAAAAAATTCAATCACAAAGATCACAAAAACACTGCACAAGTATCTGTGGCACCTGCATGGTATTCCTCGATAAAAGCAAAGTGAAAAAGACAAACTTCTGATGGAAACTCACTTTTATACCGATAGATAAAAACACAGAATCACCTGGAGTTATAAATTTGCTACCAGCTTATCATGGAAATCAGCTGCAAATATTCTCTGGCTCATCCTTTGATACAGAAATATAAATGCGTGGTATAACAGTGTAGAGATAATGAATGCACGGGAATGATTTGAATGATTCGTGCTTAATGCAGGCCTATGATCAACAGTGCTGCAAGGTATGTCTTTGAATATTGTTTCATCTTAATTATGGAATATCAAAATAAAATTAGTGGGATAGTGTTATAGTGGTGTATGATAGTTAGGAGGCATTATTAGTTAGATTATTTTGAATATTACAAATGTTTACTAGATGCAAAGTATTAGAATATATTGTATGAATTAAACTGTCATATAGCTTCTGAAATTTCATACCAGTTTTTTTTTTCAAGAGAATCATGTACCCACATAAGTATGTCAAAAGCCGCAGATAGATTTAGCAGAGTTATTGACAAAGATTTCTCATTATTACGATTTCTGCAAATTGTTTAAGAAAAGTTTCGATCACACTTTATTTATGTTACATTAAATTGAACAAGCATCGACTAAAGTAATTAAAATACAAAATATATACTAAAGGAAAGAAGAAACACATTCTCGGGAATTTCCTCTATATAATGCATATACTGCATTCTTAATTCCATATAATATTCCAAAGAAATCCAAAGATCTTTTGTTAAACAAGAGGTCAATGACCTTGAAGCTCTACTGATTGATTTTGATTTCAGGAAGTAGTCGCTACAGACTTGTTTTTTGAAAATCTATTTTTAACCGTGGCGGCCATCTTGAATTTCCGGCCAACCTGAAATTTTGCTAGGATCAATTAGATCAAGAGCAACATTCCTGTGAAGTTTCATGAAAATCCGTCAAGTAGTTTCAGAGGAGTAGTCGCTACAAGTTTTCATTATATAACTCTATGTAAACAAAGATGGCCGCTGGCAGCCATGTTTAACGTCAAATCAAAACGATTTTCGACGAGGACCAACATCATGTCATACTGATCATTTTAGAAAAAGTCCCATATCAATATCTGTTATAGTTTTGAAGAAGTAGTCGCTACAAACTTATTTATTTTAAATCTATTTTTAGCTGTGGCGGCCATCTTGAATTTCTGGCCGACCTGAAATTTCGCTAGGATCAACTAGACATCAAGAGCAACATTCCTGTGAAGTTTCATGAACATCCGTCAAGTAGCTCAGAGGAGTAGTCGCTACAAGTTTTTACTATATAACTCTATGTAAACAAAGATGGCCACTGGCAGCCATGTTTAACGTCGAATCAAAATAATTTTCCACAAGGATCAACATCATGTCATGCTGATCATTTTAGAAAAAGTCCCATATCAATATCACTTATAGTTTTCAAGAAGTAGTCGCTACAAACTTATTTTTTAAAAATCTATTTTTAGCTGTGACGGCCATCTTGAATTTCTGGCAGATCTGAAATTTTGCTAGGATCAATAAGACATCAAGAGCAACATTCCTGTAAAGTTTCATGACAATCTGCCATGTAGTTTCAGAGGAGTAGTCGCTACAAGTTTTTACTATATAACTCTATGTAAACAAAGATGGCCACTGGCAGCCATGTTTAACGTTGAATTATAATGATTTTTGACAAGGATCAACATCATGTCATGCTGATCATTTTAGAAAATGTCCCATATCAATATCACTTATAGTTTTCAAGAAGTAGTCGCTACAAACTTGTATTTTAAAGATCTATTTTTAGCTTTGGTGGCCATCTTGGATTTCACATAAACATGAATTTTTGCTAGGATCAACTAGACTTCATGGGCAACATTTCTGTAAAGTTTCATGAATATCCATCAAGTAGTTTCAGAGAAGTAGTCGCTACAAATAAAAGTTTACGGACAGACGGACGGACGGACAGACAGACGGAGGACGGACGCCGCACCACGGCATAAGCTCTGCTGATCTCTGATCAGTAGAGCTAAAAAACAAGGGTTGAAGCTAGTTAAAAAAAGGACAAAACTGTACTGTTGTAGACTTTTTAATCTCAGTACACTTAGAAACTCGAAATTCATAAATGTTGAAGTTCCGCTTTGAAAATTTAAACCATTTCTGATCTGCATTAAATGTAAAGAGAATGCCAAATGATACATTCTAAGTTTGCTCACCTGTTTGAGTTAAACGGGTATTCTATAAATAATGAAACTTTCAAGGGATAACATTTGGTGTATGTGTTAAGTGTTGTATTAGTGTTTTTTTCCGAATGAATAGGTCTTAGCCATGTAATATTATACATACAATATATAGCGGAAATCTTGAGTTGCATTTCTTTAAAACTTTAGTATACTTGTAACAAAAACTGCTATACTTTTAAATATATTACTGTATTCATTCTTATAAGCAATCTGGGCCCTTAAATAATTCTGAAAAGGAATATTATAAAGGGATCTTTTCCAGGTCGCATAGACCTGGTACACAGAACTGCCATATATCCCAGTTGTCATAACCTCAGTACTAGCTGCCTTATAAACTGTATACATCATGTTTTATAACCATCATCCGCCATTTTGTGCCGGGAGAAGGACGATTCTAAAACCTGATGTTTATTTTAAACATTTCTAAATGTAATATTTATGGTAAGATGAAAGGCCAAGGAATTGCCTGAAACAGAATTTATGAGGTATCTTTTTATTATGAAGGGTTGATACATAGGGTGCTGAAAATTGTTAAAATCAGAAAAACAAGATGGCCCTGAACTGATCACCTGAGAGTCTTTGCAATGATGAAACAAGAGGCCCAAGTGGGCCTGTAGACGCTCTACTGGTATGATGTGATTCAAAAACATGAACATGATAGAGGCCAACCCAAGAAACATGTTTCCAAAATATATAACTTTATGTAAACTTTGGGTTATCTTGGCGGCCATTTTGCATCTTTGATGATAACGAGAAACACAAACTTGATAGAGGCCAACAACAGGAACATGTATATATTTAACTAGAATGGAATAAGTGGTAATATTTCGTTTGATAAATTTCCTTAAATTTGACTTAAGTTTAGCCATGGTGGCCACCATGGATGACTGGAGGCCCCAAAAACACAAATCTGAAGGGGACTAACCCAAAAGTCATTGTGAAGTTTCATCAAAATCCTTCAAGCGGTTTTAGAGAAGATGTCATTTTTAACGTTTTCCTACATAACTCTATGTAAACTATGTAACGAAAAACACAAACTTGATAGAGGCTGACCCAAGGAACGTGTTTATGATATTTCACAAGAATGGAATAAGTGGTTTGGGAGATGTCGTTTGAAATTTCCTTAAATTTTACCTAGTTTTAGACATGGTGGCCATCTTGGATGACTGGCGGCCGTGAAAAACACAAATCTGATATGGGGACTATCCTAAAGATCATTGTAATGAAGTTTCATCAAAATCCTTCAAGCGATTCCAGAGGAGATGTCCATTTTATAATATTGCTAACAGACGGACGGACGATGGATGAAAAGTGATCGCATAAGCTCGCCTGGCCTTTGGCCTGTAGAGCTAAAAATTATCCTTTCGCAAATGCTGATTGAAGATGTTTTTGAGTCTTTCCTTATGTAAGTCTATGTAAAACATGCAAAATCTATACATACAAACTTTGGACCCAGGGGTTGCAGACATCTTTGACCCCTTGGACTCCAAATGGGCAAACTTGATAGAGCCTGGGTTAGCGATCATGTGAAAGATGAGTGAGTGCCTGTATGTTTGGTGAAACTATTTAATCAAACTTTTCTAGAAAGATTTTTTTTTTGGGAGTGGGAGGATGCTTTAATGTTGAAAACCTAGTTTTCATTTTATGCGCATGATGTTTGGTACTTGTCAGCAACTTACTGTCCAAGTTTTATAATAATTGCACATGGCAATGCTGAGATATAAACAAGAAATCCGTGGATTCACATGTCTCGCCTAACGGGGGCTGGACTTAATAATAAAAAGGTCAATGATGCTTAAATGAAAGTTTGTAAACATTTTAGTAACTAACAAAAGGTCAATGACCTTGAAGCTCTACTGATAGGTTTTTGATAGCTAGATCAGCATTCTTGTGAAGTTTCATGAAAATCCGTCCGGTAGTTTCATAGGAGTAGTCGCTACAAGTTTTCATTATATAACTCTATGTAAACAAAATGGCCACTGGTGGCCATGTTTAATGTCATATCAAAATAATTTTTGACAAGGTTCAACATCATGTCATATTGATCATTTTAGAAAAAGTCCCATATCAATATCACTTGCAGTTTTCAAGAAGCAGTCGCTACGAACTTGTATTTTGAAAATCTATTTTTAGCCATGTTGGCCATCTTGAATTTCCGGCTGACCTGAAATTTTGCTAGAATCAATTAGACATCAAGAGCAACAATTCTGTAAAGTTTCATGAAAATCGGTCAAGTACTTTCAGAGAAGTAGTCGCTACAAGTTTTTACTATATAAGGCTATGTAAACAAAGATGGTCGAATTAAAATGATTTTCGACAAGGTCATACTGATCATAGAAAAAGTCTCATAGTTTTCAAGAAGTAATCGCTACAAACTTGTTTTTTAAAAATCTATTATTAACTTTGGCCGCCATCTTGGATTTCACGTCAATATGAATTTTTGTTAGGATCAACTAGACTTCATGGGCAACATTTCTGTAAAGTTTCATGAAAATCGGTCAAGTACTTTCAGAGAAGTAGTTGCTACAAAAAGGACAGACAGACAGACGGACACCGTACCATTTGATCAGTAGAGATAAAAACTGGTAATGCTGAGATATATAGAAAACACATAATGTTGACACCTGTCTGAAACCTGCCTGCCTGCCTGCCGGTTTACCCCAATCTATAAGCCGGTTTTCTCTTCTTCAAAACAAAACGGCTAAAAAGAAGAATTAAAAAAAAAAAAGTTTACCTCCAGTGGGATTTGAACCCACGGCCCTAGCTTTCCAGTGTACAAGAAGTAATTCAAAGATTTTTTCTATGGTGGCCATCTTGGATGTCATGTTTAACTTATTTTAACAAATTTGAAAAACATTCATCTAAGGATCATCCATGTAAAGTTTGGTCAAAATTGACCAAGCTGTTTCTGAGAAGACGATTTTTTGAAGATTAACCCTATATAAGTCTATGGGGCGGCGCCAAATATGACCCCAGTATCACCATTTGAACATGCTTGGTAGAGGACAATAATTTTTTAGTAAATGCAAAAAATATTAAACCTCTGGCTCTTGTAGTTTCAGAAGAATATTTGATGAATTGGAAATGAAATAATCTATGGCAGACAATGTGGAAATATTAGTGAGTGACTAATACAAGTCTACGTAAAACATTTGACCCCTGAGGGGCCAAATGTGACCCAAGGGTCACCATTTGAACAAACTTGGTAGAGAACCATAAGACAAAACATTAAACCTCAGGCTCTTGTAATTTCAGAGAAGATTTTTTAATAAGTCTATGTAAAACATGCAAAATCTTAATATACAAACTTCAGAAAATTAAATAAAATGAAAAACGCATCCAAACAGAAAATAATAATACAAATGAAGAATAAAAAAAAAGTGTACCAGAAGTAATGTAAAGATTTTTCTATGGCGGCCATCTTGGATGTCGTGTTTACCTAATTGGAAACAGATTCACCTAAGGAACATCCATGTGAAGTTTGGTCAAGCTCTTTCTGAGAAAAAGATTTTTAGTGTGTTTTTTTTAAAAAAAATCCCTATGCAAGTCTTTGCAAAACATTATGATCTCTGGGGGCGGGGCCAAATGTGACCACAAGAACACCATTTAAACAGGCCTAGTAGAGGACCAAAGCTTATAGTAAATGCAAAATATTAAACCTCTGGCTCTTGTAGTTTCAGAGAGTTTTTTAAGTATTTCCCTATAGAAGTCTATATAAACATGACCCTAAATCAATCACCTGAGTACTGGCCAATTATCGAACTTCTTCGAAATCTTATGATTATATACAATCTGTGCAAGTTTGGTTAAGATTTTTCAAGAAATGTGTCCTCTGTTGTGTTAACAACATAGATATAAAAACACTGAAAAAGTTTGGTAAAGATCAAATACAAAATGAAGGTGCTAGAGTGTAATACCTGCGGCAGGGCCAAAGGTGACCCCAGGGCTACATGTAATATAAGAGAGCCGTGTGCCTTGTGGTTTCAGAGAAGATATTTTAAGTTTTTCCCTATAAAAGTCTATGTGTAAGTTTTTCCCTATACATGTCTATGTAACACATGTGACCCCTAGGGCGGAGCCAAATTTGACACCAGGGTCACCATTTGAACAAACTTGGTAAAGGACCATAAGAGTATAGTAAATACAAAATATTAAACCTCTGGCTCTTGCAGTTCCAGAGAAGAAGACTAATGTTTTTCCTATATAAGTCTGTAAAACTGTGACACCCGGGGCGTGGCCAAATTTGACACCAGGGTCACCATTTGAACAAACTTGGTAGAGGACCATAAGCTTATAGCAAATGCAAAATATTAAACCTCTGGCTCTTGCAGTTCCAGAGAAGATTTTTTTTTCCCATTTTTTCCCTATACCCCAGGGTCACCATTTGAACAAACTCGGTAAAGGACCATAACCTTGTAGTAAATGCAAAATATAAAACCTCTGGCTCTTGTAGTTTCAGAGAAATTCTTTTTTTTTTTTCCTATATAAGTCAATGTAAAACTGTGACCCCAGCTCTGTGCCTTGGGGTTTCAGAGAAGATTTTTTAAAGTTTTTTCCTATATGTCTATGAAAAACATGCAAAATCTCCATATACAAACTTCGAACCACCACGGCCATTTTGGACCGTGGGGACTTCATTTGAACAAATTTAATAGCCTAGGCGTTGGCGATCATTTTAAAAGAAAAACTGTTGAAATCTGTCTAGCGGTTCTTGAGAAGATTTTTTAAGGTTTCGACCATATATAGTAATTGCGGCCATCTTCGATGTCGCATTGACCTAATTTTAACAAATGTAAAAAGCATTCATCTAAGGATCATCCATGTGATGTTTGGTCAAAATTGGCCAAGCAGTTTCTGAGGAGAAATTGTTTGAAGAAAATTTAACACGGACAGACGGACGGACGACGGACGAGAGTGATCCAAATAGATGTGAAAATGTGACGCCTGGGCCAAAATGTGACCCCAGGGTCATCATTTGAACAATCTTGGTAGAGGACCATAAGCTTATAGCAAATGCAAAATATTAAACCTCTAGCTCTTTAAGTTTCAGAGAAGATTTTTTACAAACTTGGTAAAGGACCATAAGCTTATAGCAAATGCAAAATATTTAACCTCAAGCTCTTGAAGTTTCAGAGAAGATTTTTTACAAACTTGGTAAAGGACCATAAGCTTATAGCAAATGCAAAATATTAAACCTCTAGCTCTTGAAGTTTCAGAGAAGATTTTTTACAAACTTGGTAAAGGACCATTAGCTTATAGTAAATGCAAAATATTAAACCTCTGGCTAAAGTAGTTTCAGAGAAGAAGATTTTTAGAAAACATTTTAAAGTTTTTTCCTACGGAAGTCTATGTAAAATGGTGACCCCTGGGGTGGGCACAAATTTGACCCCAGGGTCACCATTTGAACAAACTTAGAGGACCATAAGTTGATGCTACATGTAATACATCAGAGCTCTGTGCCTTGTGGTTTCAGAGAAGATTTTTTAATTTTTTCCCTATACAAATCTATGAAAAACATGCAAAATCTCAATGTACAAACTTTGTACATTTGTATATTTGGACCCCCGGATCCCGGCCATTTTTAATCCTGGGGACTTCATTTGAACAAACTTAATAGTCTAGGTGTTGGCAACCTTTTTAAAAGAAAAACTGTCGAAAACTGTCCAGCAGTTCTTGAGATGATTCTTTAAGGTTTCAACCATATATGGTAAATAACACAAAATATGACCTTGACCTTGGTAATTTTGGCATTAAGTGATGTCCCTTGACCCAACATAGCATCTGTGAAAGTTTGAGAAAAATTCGAGCAGCAGTTGTTGAGATATAGTCGATTTAAAATACGGCCACCGCCGGAAAAGACTATGTCTCTCTACCAACTGTTGTGGGCGAGACAATAATTAAAGGGCAGTAACTCTGCTGTTTTTACTCCAATATGACTATATTTCAAACATGTCAGAGCTTTTAATGATAATAAAATCTGTCAACTATGCAAAATAGAGCATTTTTCATGAATCAAGGGCCAATTTTGGCATTACGTGATGTCCCTTGACCCAACATAGCATCTGAGAAAGTTTGAGAAAACTTCGAGCAGCGGTTGTTCAGATATAGTCAATTTAAAATGCGGCCACCGCCAGAAAAGACTGCTATGTCCCTCTACAAACTGTTGTGGGCGAGACAATAATTCAAAGGCAACAACTCTGCTGTTTTTACTCCAATATGTCTACATTTCAAACACTTCAGAACTTTTAATGATAATAAAATCTGTCAACTAAGCAAAATAGAGAATTTTTCCATTAAGTGATGTCCCTTGACCCAACATAGCATCTGAGAACACAGCATCTGAGAAAGTTTGAGAAAACTTTGAGCAGGGGTTGTTGTGATATAGTCGATTTAAAATGCGGCTACAGCCAGAAAAGACTGCTATGTCTCTCTACCAACTGTTTAGCGAGACAATAATTCAAGGGCAATAACTCTGTTTTACTCCAATATGTCTATATTTCAACACGTCAGAGCTTTTAATCATAATAAAATCTGCCAACTAAGCAAAATAGAGCACTTTTCATTAAATCAAGGGCCAAAACTCTGGTGTTACTAATCTGATCTAGCTGTTTTTTAAACGACTCTACTCTTTCATCAATATCAACAATCTGGCCAAGCTTGATAAAGATCAAATTTAAAAAGATGAAGATGCCAAGTGTTTACAAGACAGATCATAGAATTTTTCAATAAATCATGGGCCACTAATTTAACTAGATGGTTTTCGAACATGTGCAAACTTTAATCAATATCAACAGTCAAATTTGGAAAAGATCAAAATACAACATGAAGGTGCTAGAGTGTTCACAAGGCAGATTATGGCATTTATCATTCAAGCAAATAGTCATAACTCATGAAATATTAGCCAGTTCTAGCTGGTTTTTGAAACTGTCTGAGCTTTGATTGATATCAATAATCTGGCCAAGATTGGTAATGATCAAATACAAAATAAAGGTAGGCAGAACAGGGCAATTTTCAGTAAAGCAGGGCCATAACTCTGATGTTACTTATCCGATCCGGCTGGTTTTCAAACTTATCTGAGCTTTCATTGATATAAAGACACTGATAAGTTTGGTTAATATCCAATTAAAAATGAAGCTCAATTGTGTTAACATGGCAAAAAGGTTAACGCACTTGTGATGGACGGACGACGGACATCTCACCATTCCATAAGCTCTGCTGGCCTTCAACAGAGCTAACTAGAACTATCACTGGAAGTGATGAATACCCCGCTTTTAGATCAGCTGTTATGTGTATTATGAAGTTTGGTAACACCCCATTCAAATGCAAGTAATAACAAGAGCTGCCGGAGAACATCGCAGCTCGACTGTTAGATTTTTCAGAGAATAATAAATTATATAGCCAGTATATACCATCAGAAAACAAGGCTAAATCAATGTGGTGGTGGGGTTGGGGGGCAGGGAGGGTATAGAAACTCGGGCCGATATAAAATGATTGTTAGAATCTCATACAAATTATAGTAAAAGTTTATTATTTTATCAGTTTTAATCCAATGTAAAAATGCATTTTGAGTGAATGGTGAGTGAGGGGGGTGTGGGGAGGGGTTAGTGTATTTGACATTTTGACCCCTGGGGCGGGCACCTTGGTAAAGATTCAAAAATAATGTTGCTCTTGCACGTTGTCATGATGTGGGGAAGTCATACACTAAATTTGGTTGAATTCCACCTAGTGGTTAATTAGTTGAATTTTTAGTGTTTTTGACCCCTCAGGGGCGGAGTCGAAAATAATGTTGCTCTTGCATGTCGTTATGATGTGGTGAAGTACTACACAAAGTTTGGTTGAATTTATAAGACATGATAAAAAAAAGATTTCACCACCCCACCCCCCTCCAATGACATTCGCCCAACCCCCAGTCGCACATCGGAGGTTGAAATAAAAAAAACGTTTAATATGTTGTTTATCTTATAGAGATGGGTATAAATACCAATTTGTATGTAAAAATAATAAAAAATAATAGTGTAGTTGAATTTTTAGCGTATTTGACCTTTTGACCCCTGGGGCGGGCACCTTAGGGCGAAGTCAAAAATAATGTTGCTCTTGCACGTTGTCAAGATGTGGGGAAGTTATACACTAAATTTGGTTGAATTCCGCCTAGTGGTTTAGGAGGAGTTATGCAACATTACACACGGACGTACGGACGCCCAATATAGGTGAAGTATGAATAAGATGCATAATGCTATAAAAAATCCCAACCAAAATTATAGATATATACAACAGCTTACACGCAAACCTTGATCTGCTTTATTGCACATTTTATAGTCCATCATAATTTGGGTTGCATGGGAGCCCAGAATTTGCAGAAGACAAAATTACTTACGCAACCCTTTACAACATACTATAAGGAAACCAATTTCCAAATTTAGTTGAGCTAGGACAAGAAATGTAAGAGATACAGATAGACCTGTAAACACAGCTTACACACAAAAAATTCTCTGTGAAATAGACACATTTTAAGGGTTTGGGTTCCATCGGAGCCCATGGATTACAGGAACCAAAATTGCTTATGCAGCCCTTAAAATAATGCTATAAGGAAGCCCATGGCATAATTTGGTTGTGCTAGGATAAGAAATGTAAGAGCCGTAGGTAGACTTGTAAACACATCTTACACGCAAACCTTGATGTGGGACGCCGACGCCAATGCCAGGGTGATTACATAAGCTCTCTTATTCTTTGAACAGTCGAGCTAAAAATGTATTACGCAACGGGATGGGACTCGACGCGATGGGACAACAATGTGTTACACGACGGGATGTTACGGACAGCACGATTCCCATACAGCCTCCACTTCACTTTGTGAAAGCAGGGATATAAAAATTCACAAGTAATTTCAGTGATAGTAATGATAGGCTTTTTTACAGCTAATTAATTGACATAGTCTGTAGTTCTAGGAAAATATTCATAGAAATTATATTTTTTCTTTTTTTTTTCTTTCCAATAGTCATTAAAAGTCTATAATCACCAGCTTGGTTTAGATCAGACTTGTCCATGTTTCTTATTCAATGATTAACAATCTGGAATTACAAGAGAGCAAGAGTACCTACTGGACAACACTGCTGGTGCCCTCGTGCGGCAGATATGTGAAGTAGAGGCCCAGAATCGAGTGTCCAGTGTCTATTGTGTTGTCCTGCATATCTGCTGCCTCTATAGCGGACATATGTTTGTCTGTCTGCTTCCAGGTCGGTCGATCGCTTATTATTAGTATCTCTGAAAAACATAGTGTTTTGAAACATTCTTAATACAGATTTTTTTATATAACATCACACTACCTTATGACTCTTGAGGTGAAACAAATGTCATGTGACCGTGTCACAAAAGTCATGTAACCGTGTCAATAGTCATATGCATGAGTGACCTCATCACAAGTCATGCGTTCTGTATCATAACAGTCATATGAGTGACCTTGTCACAAAAGTCATGTGAGTGACTTGTTACAGAATTCATGTGTGACACTACCAAAAGTCATATGAGTTCTCCGTCATGCGAGTGACCTTGGCACAAGTCACCTTGTCATAAAAGTTATGATGTGAGTGACCTTGTCACAAAAGTAATGTGCATGACCTTGTCACAAAAACCATTTGTAAGACCTTGTAACAAAAGTCATGTGTGTGACCTTGTCATATGTGTGACCTTGTCACAAAAGGCCTATGCATGACCTTGTCAGGAAAGTAATTTATGTGACCTTGTCACAAAAGGCATTTGAGTGACCTTGTCACAAGTCATACATTTGACCCTGTCACAAAGGTCATGTGTGATTTTGTCACAAGTCATATGCATGACCTTATCATAAATGTCATGTGAGTGACCCTGTCACGGATGTCAGGTGAGTGACCTTATCACAAAAGTCATGTGTATGACCTTGTTTCAAGTTTTATGCTTGACCTTGTCACAAAAGTCATATGCATGGCCTTGTCACAAACGTCATGTGTGTGACCTTGTCACAAAAGTGATGCATGTGACCTTGTCATGAGTCAGGTGTGTGACCTTGTCACAAAAGTCATGTGTGTGACCTTGTCACAAAAGTGATGCATTTGACCTTGTCATGAGTCATGTGTGTGACCTTATCACAAAAATCATGTGTGTGACCTTGTCATGAAAGTCATATGCATGACCTCCAACACCAAAAGTCGTGTCTGAACTTGTCACAAAAGTGATGCATGTGACATGTGTGTGACCTTATCACAATAGTCATGTGTGTGACCTTGTCATGAAAGTCATATGCATGACCCTAACACCTAAAGTCATGTGTCTGACCTTGTCACAAGTCGTATATATGGCAGAATTGTCCTCACATGAATGGATGCTCCCTCCTCCATCCCTCCCTCGCTCGCAATTCGACAACAATGACAATAACCACAACTACTACTATGTTATGTCAAGATTTTATGTTTCAAATTCTGTGTTAAAATACATAAGATGTGTTATTTCTATAACTATGCAAAAAAAAAAAATATAATTCCATGAGATTTACAAAGGCATTATATGAACCTTAAATGCTGGACCCCACTAAACTCAAATACTGGATCCGCTCATAATTTTACTTTATCTGCATTTAGTCAAAGTTTGACATAACTGTACAAATATTGCCCACTCCTGATGTGGGTATCTTACAGCCTACACACCCACATGTCACAGTCTAAATGTCACACACTTGTGTTCCCATTCGTCCTACATATCATGCTTATGCATCTGAATGATGTTGATGTTCATGTATAAGCATCTGAACGACTTGATGAGTATTAAAATTTCAAATAGAAGTGTTTGATAATTTAAGACATGTTACTTTAATAAATATCAGAATATTTTCATTTATGTCAGTTTCCCCTAGCAACTCTAATAACAAGAGACCCAACTGGGCTTTAACGCTCTACTGATAGTACAAATTTGATGGAATTTAAGAGAAGAATAAAGCTTCCGTTCTCTAAACAAGAGGGCAAAATGGCCCTGAATTGCTCACCTGATGATCTTTGCAAAGATGAAATAATTGTCAAACAAGCTTATAATATCATAACAGAATGAGATCAAGCAGTCATCAGAGTTCCATCACAAATTTCCGTTTTAAAGTGTTCATGCCCAATAGGTGTATACCGTATTTCCTCTAATAGTAGCGCCCGGGCGCTATGCAAAGTGCGAAGTGGGCGCTACTATTATGGTTCAAATTTTCAATATATTTCACCTCCTTTCCATGACTGTTTCCTTATAGAATTACGATATTTTACTGTGACACCGGTATTAAACCTAAACCCGACAATATACTGAGTATATCACCATCATCACTGTGCATCTGTATGATACAATATCCGTCAACTTGACAATTACAACACGGGTTGGTTGCGTATAAACTAAAACATAATAAAAGATAAACTAAATAATAAATTGAAAGAAAGGAGATAAATAAAAGCGGTACTTTGTATTGATGATGATAGCGCTTTAAGGTTTAAGGTTTATGTCATAGACCATACCGGTGTCGTGGTAAAAAACTTCCGTAATCAAATCCATTAGCGGTAAAGACGAAAAAGTGTGTGTTTTTGAGAACTTTTGGATTTTTGAAGAAGGTAAGGTTTCTTAAAACAGGTTGGGGCGCTTCTATTAGGGAAGGCCCTACTAACAGAGGAAATACGGTATATGGTTATAGGCGATCTCAACAGCTTCCAAGTTATGACCCAGGAGCAATGTCCTAAAGAGTGGGGATGGACCCCAGGACCAATGTTGGTTGGATGGTTGTATCAGTCTGTACATGCCAAGTAAGTGCATCATTATATGGTTCTAGGGTGGGGATCTCAACAGTATCCAAGTTTTGTCCCCAAGGGTGGGAATATACCCAGGGCTGATGCTGATTGGATTGTTGTATCCATTTGTTCATGCCCAGGGAGTGTATTAATGTTTATAGGGTAGGGATCTCAACGATCTTCAAGTTAAGACCCAGGAGTGTGGACAGACCCTAGGGCCAATGCTAGTTGGATGGTTAAAAACACATATATACATATAGATTTGCACTTGTCCGTCTTCTGTCACACGATCCTCCATAACTATTTAACCCACTGTCGCCAAACTTTACAGGAATGTTGACCAGCAAGTGAAGATGCGCACCTGGGTTTTCATTGTTATTTTGCACCAAGAACCACAGAGTTATGGCCCTTGACATGGCCAAAATAGGGGCTGAAAAACTTGTGTCACACCCTCCTCCATTGTCGCCAAACTTTACAGGAATATTGACCAGCAGTCAAGATGCGCACCTGGATTTTCATTTTTATTTTAGACCAAAAACCACAGAGTTATGGCCTTTGCATAAAAAATAAACAAGAGGGCCAAGAGGGCCAGGATGGCTCAAGATCGCTTACCTGGTCATCATGGGCAATAAGTCTGCTGTATCGAGGGGGGTGGAGGGAGGAGGAGGAGGGGGAGGATGAGGGGGAGTATATGGATGGATACGAATCAGGCAACTTGGTTTTAGCTTTTATTGATATTAACATTTTAAACAAATTTGGTAACGATAAACAAGAGGTCAATGACCTTGAAGCTCTACTGATTGATTTTGATTTCAGGATGTAGTCGCTACAAACTTGTTTTTTGAAAAATTATTTTAGCTGTGGCGGCCATCTTGAATTTCCGGCCGACCTGAAATTTTGCTAGGATCAATTAGACATCAAGAGCAACATTCCTGTGAAGTTTCATGAAAATCCGTTAAGTAGTTTCAGAGGAGTAGTCGCTACAAGTTTTCATTATATAACTCTATGTAAACAAAGATGGCCGCTGACTGCCATGTTTAACATCGAATCAAAACGATTTTTGACAAGGATCAACATCATATGTCATGCTGATCATTTTAGAAAAAGTCCCATATCAATATCACTTATAGTTTTCAAGAAGTAGTCGCTACAAACTTGTATTTTGAAAATCTATTTTTAGCTATGGCGGCCATCTTGAATTTCAGGCCGACCTGAAATTTTGCTAGGATCAATTAGACATTAAGAGCAACATTCCTGTGAAGTTTCATGAAAATCCGCCAAGTAGTTTCAGAGATGTAGTCGCTACAAGTTTTTACTATATAATTCTATGTAAACAAAGATGGCCGCTGGCAGCCATGTTTAACGTCGAATCAGAACGATTTTTGACAAGGACCAACATCATGTCATGCTGATCATTTTAGAAAAGTCCCATATCAATATCACTTATAGTTTTCAAGAAGTAGTCGCTACAAACTTGTATTTTGACAAATTATTTTTAGCTGTGGCGGCCATCTTGAATTTCCGGCCGACCGAAAAATTTGCTAGGATCAATTAGACAACAAGAGCAACATTCCTGTGAAGTTTCATGAAAATCCGTCAAGTAGTTTCAGAGGAGTAGTCGCTACAAGTTTTCATTATATAACTCTATGTAAACAAAGATGGCCGCTGGCAGCCATGTTTAAAGCCGAATCAAAACGATTTTCAACAAGGACCAACATCATGTAATGCTGATCATTTTAGAAAAAGTCCCATATCAATATCACTTAGAATTTTCAAGAAGTAGTCGATACAAACTTGTATTTTAAAAATCTAATTTTTGCTAGGATCAACTAGACTTCATGGGCAACATTTCTGTGAAGTTTCATGAATATCCATCCAGTAGTTTCAGAGGAGTAGTTGCTACAAATAAAAGTTTACGGACAGACAGACAGACGGACGGACGGACAGACGGACGACGGACGCAGCACCACGGCATAAGCTCTGCTGATCTCTGATCAGTCAAGCTAAAAATGAAGTAGCTACAGATTTAACAAAGGGAAATACAATATAGCATTTTTTTAATAAATCAAGGGCCACAACTCTGTCATTACTAACAAGATCTAGCTGGTTTTCGAACTTGCCAAGATTTCATTTATATACAGCGATTTGTAAAACTAGACATCATACCAATGTTTCCTGCCAAATTTCCTACAAATAGATTTTAAACTAAATCAAGGGCTATAACTATGCTGTTACTGTTCCGATCTGGCTGTTTTTCGATCTTGTCCGAGCTTTCATTGATACTGAATTGAATTGAATTGGGGATTTAAGGGGCACCAACACATGAAAGGTTATATGGTGCCTAACAGGAATGAACATGCCAGGCTCATCCTCCATGTACATCGAGATAAAATATGGAGAATGGGCCTAGAACCTTCTTACCTGGAGAACTGCAGAGTTGCTGCGAATTCTATTGCAGCGTTTTTTTTCACCATTTTGGGAATGGGTCCGTGGCCGGTCAAATTGGGAAAAAACACGCGATTTTTCTCAAAATTGGGAAAAAACGCGAGTTTTTTCTCAAAATTGGGAAAAAATTTGTTTTTGTATTTTGTGAAATATTACATATTTATTGATGATTAACATAATAAAGTATTTTCACAACTGTAGTTTCAAGTTTTTATTGTACTTCACTGTGTTGTTACAGAATAATTTCCCTGTTTTTGTTGTCCCTGAAAATGTTAACAATGCTGTTAAGTTCATTGTCATTTAGGGTTGCACCAGATTCTCTGCATATTCTCATGACCGAGGAAAGAGTTTCCAGGCCCAGACGATTTCTGTTATTCGTCCTTTATTTAGTATTAACCCATCGCTCACTGAGGCGCTTGTTACATAGTAGAATATACTAGCAGTAAAGCGTTTCGATAACATACAACGGTAAAACGTTTCTGCAACGCATAAACAACATGGCGTCGTCCTCGGGTGACGAAGCTGTGTTTTGCGTTTCAATTTACACAGAAACGCAGAAGTAACGTACAACCCTGGTAAAAAACTTTATTAAGAAGATTAATCTAAAACAGAACTGGGAAGATCTATTACATCTGTGTATTGAGAATATCCCAGGAGAAAGATTGACGGAAAAACAACTTCGATTTGGGAATTTTTTAGTTGGAAATTGGGAAAAATGATCAATTTTTTCAATTGGGAATGGGGCCCGGGCCGTTTATCGGTCCCATTTATATAAGGTAAAAAAAACGCTGTATTGTAGACTCTCCATTTACGCAGGAGCCACGTTTATTGTTTTTCTGCCACTGCTCTAGTGATATGAGTGAGATGGCACCTGAAACAAGGCAGGGGTCATGATGAAGACCTTTAATGAGCATCAACAAAAAATGATAAAATGAACATGAATTTAGGGGGTTCTACCACTCTGCCTACCCCTCCAACGGGATCTGCATCAGCCCTACTCTTTGCCCCGGAACCACACGGGTCTCATTGATATTAACAATCTGGTACAGGTTGGTAAAGATCGGATAAAAACTGAAGGCCCTATCGTCTTGAGGCAAAATATAGCATTTTTAACAAAATCAAGGGCCATAACTCGACTGGTACTGGTCCGATCTGGCTAGTTTTCAAATTGTCCGAGCTTTCATTGATATTAACAATCTGTTAAAGTTTGGTAAAGATTGGATGAAAAATGAAGGCCCCATCGTCTTAACGAGGTAAAAGTTAACGGACGACGGACAGACGGACGACGGACGGATGTCGGACGGACAACACACCATCCCATAAGCTCTGCTGGCCCTTGGCCAGTAGAGCTAAAAATGCAATATGCACAACTTGACATTATACCAATGATTGCTGCTAAGTTTCGTCGAATCCAACACGGCGTTTAAAAATAAATAATAATGACAATGATAATTCAAATAATAATTATAATAAAAAAAAACTTTGTAAGTTTGGTTAAAATTGCTCAAGAAAAGTGGCCTGTATCGTGTTACCAGCATAGCATGTAACTGCACTTTTTCTAATTCAGGGGCCATAACTCTGGTGTTACTCGTCCGATCTTGCCCATTATCGAACTCGTCCGAGATCTTATGGTCATATACAATCTGTGCAAGTTTGGTTAAGATTGCTCAAGTAATGTGGCCTCTATCATGTAAACAAGCTAAAAGTTGATGACAGACGACGGATGAAGAGTGGTCACAGTAGCTCACCCTTGAGCACAAAGTGCTCAGGTGAGCTAAAAAAATAAATAAAAAAAAGCCGCATTGGCATTCGAACTCACAAAACAAAGTTTCATAAATGAGAGGAAAAAAAGAGGAGAAAAATAAGAATTATTTGTTTGCCTCCAGTGAAATGTTGAACCCATGACCCCAGGTTTCCAGCATACATTACCAAATATTGAAAAATCACCAAGTCAAAGATCATAACTCAGCTATGAATAATCATATCATAACCATTTTCGATAGATCTGAATATTCATGGATATATAACTACTGTGTAAATTTAGTTAAGATGCAATGAACAAGAGGCCCAAGAGGACCTGTGGACGCTCTACTAGCTAACATGGCTCTTATAACATCAATGAAGCGAGAGACTGCCATTTACGTTTTTTTGAAAGTTTTGGGCAAGATACAGCTTATCAACTAAATCAAGGGCCATAACTAAAGAATCTGGTAAAGTTTGGTAAATATCAGATGAAAAATGAAGGCCCTACCATATCAACGAGGCAAAATATAGCATTTTTAACTAAATCAAGAGCCGTAACTCCTCTCTTACTTGTCCGACTGGTCCAACATAGAGCTAAAAAAATAAATAAAAAAAACAACAAAAAATTAAACAAAAAAATCAAAAAAAAAATCAAGAAAAAAAAAAAAAAAGATTAAAAAAACAACAACAAAAAAACAATAAATAGAAAATTATAATATAAAAAAAGAAAGTCATAACATCTGGTAAAGTTTGGCAAAGATCAGATGCAAAATGAAGGCCCTATCGTAAGACGAGGCAAATTATAGCATTTTTAACAAAATCAATGGCCATAACTCCGCTGTTACTTGTCCGATCTGTCTGGTTTTCAAACTTGACCGAGCTTTTATTGATATTTACAATCTGTGCAAGTTTGGTAAAGATCAAATAATAAATGAAGGTGCTAGAGTGTTCACAATGCTTAATATGGCATTTTTCAGCAAAACAAGGGCCATAACTCCACTGAAATTATTTCGATCTTGCCGGTTTTCAAACTTGTTCGAGCTTTCATTGATATAAAGACACTGGCAAAGCTAAGAAAAGATCCAATTAATATTGAAGGCCCTGAGTGTTCACAAGGCAGAAAATGGCATTTTTCAGAAAAAACAAGGGCCATAACTCTAGTGTTACTGATCTAATTCAGCTGATTTTCGAAATTGTCAAAGCTATAATTGGTAATAACAATCTGTGCTATTTGGTAACGATCAAATAATAAATGAAGGTGCTAGAGCATTCACAAGGCAGAAAATAGCAATTTTCAGAAAAAACAAGGGCCATAACTCCGGTGTTACTAATCCGATTTGGCTGGTTTTCGAACTTGTTCGAGCTTTCATTGATATTAACAATTTGTGCAAGTTTGGTAAAGATCAAATAATAAATGAAGGTGCTAGAGTGTTCACAAGGCTTAATATGGCATTTTTCAGCAAAACAAGGGCCTTAACTCCGGTGAAATTATTCCGATCTGGCTGGTTTTCGAACTTGTCCGAGCTTTCATTGATATTAACAATCTGATAAAGTTCGGTAAAGATCGGATAAAACTAAAGTCTTAACGAGGCAAAATAAAGCATTTTTAACTAAATCAAGGGCAATAACTCCACTGTTAATGGTCCGATCTAGCTGGTTTTCAAACTTATCCAAGCTTTTATTGATATTAACAATCTATGCAAGTTTGGTAAAGATCAAGTAATAAATGAAGGTGCTAGAGTGTTCACAAGGCTTAATATGGCATTTTTCAGCAAAACAAGGGCCATAACTCCAGTGAAATTATTCGATCTGGCTGGTTATCGAACTTGTCTGAGCTTTTATTGATATTAACAACCTGTTAAAGTTTGTTAAAGATCGGATGAAAAATGAAGGCCCTAGAGTGTTCACAAGATAAAAGTTAACGACGGACGGACGGACGACGGACGACGGACAACTTGCCATCCCATAAGCTCTGCTGGCCCTTGGCCAGTAGAGCTAAAAACGGTGGAGCTAGGCACTCTGCAAGGCAAAATTATGCATTTTTGTCAATTCAAGGGCTGATGCAGCTATTAGCCGAATCTGGCTGTTTCAAGAACTACTGTGTTAAGATCAAATGAAAAATGAAGGGCCTAGATTGTTCACAAAACACAATATGGGATATTTCAATAAATCAGGGGTCAAGTGTTACTTATATGATACAGTTGGTTTTCGAACTTCAATTGATATCAACAATTTGTCCAAGTTTAGTAAAGTTCTAACACAAAATGCATGAATGTGCTAGAGTGTTAACAAGGCAGAATATGGCATTTTCTCATTAAATCAAGGGCCACAACTCTGGTATAGCTGGTTTTCTAAACTGTTCCATCTTTCATTAATATCAACAATCTGGTAAAGTTTGGCAAAGATCAAATACAAAATGAAGGTGCTGGAGTGTACACAATGCAGAATATGGCATTTTTCCATAAATCAAGGGGCCATAACTCTTTCAATCTCATTAAAATCAGACCCTTTATCACGCTACAATTCTCTACACTACTAAAGATCTGACAACACTCCATTCGAGGTCACGTCAGATTGACCTTACGATTAGCCAATCAGATTTCAGCCTACAAAATGCTTGGTACAGATTTCTTCACTGCGCATGTCATGTTTCAATAAAATGCTGTGGAGCTGTCTACGCTCGGCCTTGAAAGAGACAATGTCCGTAACTTTTAGCTTATAAAACACAAAATAATTGCGTTGAAAAACATAATACACCAACCATTATTGAATATTAATGAAAACAAGAAATCCGTGGATTCACATGTCTCGCCTAATGGGGGCTGGACATAAAAATAAAAAGGTCAATGATGCTTAAATGAAAGTTGTAAACATTTTAGTAATTAAAAACAATCGAGTTTGCCGTTTGCTGAGATGACATTTAAATGCATTTGTTTAAAAACAAAATGTCATGTCTATTAAAAACAAGAGGCCCAAGAGGGCCTGTGGATGCTCTACTGACTAAAATGGCTCTTATATCAAGGGTTGTCGACATAAAATTCCCATCAGTAGCTTTTTTAAAACATTGCAAAAATAGGATAGGATGGCCTTAGATCGCTCAGCTGGTAATCATGGGCAATATGTCTGCTGTGTCTAGTCTGGCATGGGCATTTTTTAATTTGTCCCACTTTCTTCTATGAATGAAATTTCATAAAAATGGGTGGGTTGGGTGGGGGGAGGGTTTATATTCTAAACAAATATGGTAAAGATCAGATAAAAAATGAAGTAACTACAGATTTAACAAAGGAAAATACAAAAATACAATATAGCATTCTTCAACAAATCAAGGGCCATAACCTGTCGTTACTAACTAGATCTAGCTGGTTTTCGAACTTGTCCAAAATTTCATTGATATACCATGCTTTGCACAACTAGACATGAGGCTTCCTGTCAAATTTTGTAGAAATCCAAGAAGCCGTTTAGGAGGAGCAGCGCCGACAAGAAATTTAAAATAAAAATGTCAAAGTGCCATAACTCCGTCATAAATCAGTAAACTGGAACAAAAGCGCGATATGCACAACTAGACATCTTACCGATGCTTCCTGCCAAGTTTCGTCGAAATCCAACAAGGCGTTTAGGAGGAGTAGCGCTGACAAGAAATTTAAAAAAAATGTCAATGGGCTGTAACTCCATCAAAAATCAATGAAACCGGGAAAAAAAATGCATTAGGTACAGCAATCCTTCCTGCTAACACGGCATTAACACCAAAAATAAAATTAAAACAAAAAAATAATGAAATAAGAAAATTAAAAAAATAATAAAAATAATAATCAAGAAATTTAAAAAAAACTGGGAAGGGGCTGTAACTCCATCAAAAATCAATGAACCGAAAAACAAAATGCAATAGGCACAGCAATACTTCCTGCTAACATGGCGTTAACACCAAAAAAAAAAGAAAAAAAAAAGAATAATGAAAAAATAATGAAATAATAAAATTAAAAAATAAATAATAATAATCAAGAAATTTAAAAAAAAATGTCAATGGGCTGTAACTCCATCAAAAATCAATGAACCGGAAAAAAAATGCAATAGGCACAGCAATACTTCCTGCTAACATGGCTTAAACACCAAAAAAAAAAAAAAAAAAAAAAAAAAATGAAATAAGAAAATTTAAACAAGAGGTCAATGACCGTGAAGCTCTACTGATTGATTTTGATTTCAGGAAGTAGTCGCTACAGACTTGTTTTTGGAAAATCTATTTTTAACCGTGGCGGCCATCTTGAATTTCCGGCCGACCTGAAATTTTGCTAGGATCAATTAGACATTAGGAGCAACATTCCTGTGAAGTTTCATGAAAATCCGTCAAGTAGTTTCAGAGGAGTAGTCACTACAAGTTTTCATTATATAACTCTATGTAAACAAAGATGGCCGCTGGCAGCCACGTTTAACGTTAAATCAAAACGATTTTCGACAAGGACCAACATCATGTCATACTGATCATTTTAAAAAAAGTCCCATATCAATATCTCTTATAGTTTTGAAGAAGTAATCGCTACAAACTTATTTTAAATCTATTTTTAGCTGTGGTGGCCATCTTGAATTTCCGGCTGACGTGAAATTTTTCTAGGATCAACTAAACATCAAGAGCAACATTCCTGTGAAGTTTCATGAACATCCTTCAAGTAGTTTCAGAGAAGTAGTCGCTACAAGTTTTTACTATATAACTCTATGTAACCAAAGATGGCCACTGGCAGCCATATTTAATGTTGAATCAAAATAATTTTCGACAAGGATCAACATCATGTCATGCTGATCAATTTAGAAAAAAGTCCCATATCAATATCACTTATAGTTTCAAGAAGTAGTCGCTACAAACTTATTTTTTAAAAATCTATTTTTAGCTGTGATGGCCATCTTGAATTTCTGGCAGATCAATGCGAGGATCAATTAGACATTAGGAGCAACATTCACTGTGAAGTTTCATGAAAATCCGTCCAGTAGTTTCAGAGGAGTAGTCGCTACAAGTTTTCATTATATAACTCTATGTAAACAAAGATGGTCGCTGGCAGCCATGTTTAACATTGAATCAAAACGATTTTTGACAAGGATCAACATCATGTCATGCTGATCATTTAGAAAAAGTCCCATATCAATATCACTATAGTTTTCAAGAAGTAGTCGCTACAAACTTGTATTTTAAAACTCTATTTTAGCTTTGGTGGCCATCTTGGATTTCACATCAACATGAATTTTTGCTAGGATCAACTAGACTTTATGGGCAACATTTCTGTAAAGTTTCATGAATATCCATCTAGTAGTTTCAGAGGAGTTGTCGCTACAAATAAAAGTTTACGGACAGACGGACAGACGGACGGACGACGGACGCCTCACAACGGCATAAGCTCTGCTGATCTCTGATCAGTCGAGCTAAAAAAATAAACAAAAAAATAAAAAATAAAAAAAATAAAAAAAATGAAAATAAAAGAAATAATTAAATAAAAAAAAATTAAAAAAAAAAAAAAAAATTAAAACAAAATATTACTAATAATAAAAAAAAAGGCAAAACATTTGGTAAAGTTTGGTAAAGATCAGATGAAAAATGAAAGCCCTATCGAGGCTGAATATAGCATTTTTAACTAAATCAAGGGCCATAACACCGCTGTTATTGGTCCGATCTTGCTGGTTTCGACTTGTGCCAGCTTTCATTGAATTAACAATCTGGTAAAGTTTGGTAAAGATCGGATGAAAAATTAAGGCCTTTGGCCAGTAGAGCTAAAAATCATCAGCTCCAAAAAGTAGGTCAAGGTCTTACATGAAATCCAGGCATCCAAAAAAAAGATGCACTAACGAAGACACAACTACGTCAAAATAGAATATGTTTTCTTCCAAAGATTAAGCTATAAACTAGGTTTAAAACATCTAGTGCATAATTCTAGTTCATGAGAAAGTGATGTAAATGTAACAATTAAAGTTATCTGCCCTTTGCTTGGATGGTGAAGGTCACATCCACATTTGCTTTGTCAGGTGGCAATGTACCACTCAAGATACAACTATAAGCAAAGTTTGTAAGGTCTTAGTGGATACAGTTTGTGAAAAAGTGACCTAAACGCAAAAGTTGAACTTAAAAAATTATTAAGTTATCTGCCCTTTGCTTGGAGGGTCAAGGTCAATTCCACATTTGCTTTGTCATGTTGCCATGTACCACCCAAGATACAACTATAAGCAAAGTTTGAAAGGTCTAGTGCATACAGTTTGTGAAAAAGTTACCTAAACACAAAAGTTGAACCTAAAAACTAGTAAGTTATCTGCCCTTTGCTTGGAGGGTCAAGGTCACTTCCACATTTGCTTTGTCACGTTGTGATGTACCACCCATGATACAACTATAAGCAAAGTTTGAAAGGTCTAGTGCATACAGTTTGTGAGAAAATGACCTAAACGCAAAACTTGAATGTTGACGCTGCCGCCGCCGCCGCCGCCACCGCCGTCGCCGGAAAAGCAACACCTATGTCTCTTTTTTTCTTCGAAAAGGCGAGACAAAAATAAAAATAAAGAAAAGATTGACGGAATTTAATAGCAGTATAACATTTTTTACCGATTCGTGGGATTGAACCCACGCTAAAATAACATGCGCCGGTCATCAGTCGAGTTGGCTATCAACTGAGCTAAGCGGGCCAGATGTACTACGACATACTATTTAGAGTACTAATGTCGTAATAATTTCGGTGGAATATATATTTTCAAAACACACATGGCAGTCCCGTGATTTTCTTCGTATCTTGATATAAAACATGCCATTTAGTGCATTTCTTTGAATTTAATGTGCAATCCACAGCAATTATTAAACACATGAAGACTATCTTTATTCGGATATAGATCTATGTGTTTTATGTGAATTTTCGTTTGTTCAGTTCACTCGAGTGTCATCTGAAGTGCATATGAAACACACGATTTCATTGGTTGAATTTAGTTCTTCTCATGAATATTGATTAGATGAAAGGTCGATCTTATGGACCTGCAAGTGAGTGTTGTCAGATCCTATAGCGGAGAGCATCAAAGTGTAATTAGGATATGATTTTAATAAGATTGTAACTCTTTTTGAACTTGTCCAAGCTTTTATTAATATCAACAATCTAGTAAAATTTGGTAAATATCAAATACTAAATAAAGGTGCTCCAGTGTTCACAAGGCTGAAAATGACATTTTTCCGTAAAAAAAACAAGGGCCATAACTCTGTGCTACTAATCCAATCTGGCATTTTTTGATCTTGTCCGAGCTTTCATTGGCATAAAGACCCTGGCAAAGTTTGGTAAAGATCCGATTTATAATGAAGTCGATGATATTTGTTCACAAGTCAAAAGTTAACGACGGATGAGATGGATGGACGATGGACAACTCGGCATCCCACAAGCCAGTAGAAATAAAGAAGGGTAGGTAGGTAGGTATTAAATCAGGGACTTATTTGCTTTAAATCTACCAGTTATCAAGAGAGAAAAATGAGCTATTCATTTAAAAAATAATATTCTTTTTAAAATACCCCAAGCATGTAGCATCTGGGATGATGAAACACAGTATTTCTGTATTTCGGTATCTGTGATGATGATATATGTTATTTGTGATGATGAAATGTGGCATCTGTGTTGAAGTAGGTATCTGTGATAATGATATATGGTTTTATCACATAACGTCCCTTGTTAGCAGTGTCGAACACCCATTTAATATTCTATTGTATGACACACGTTTAATACAACCTGGAATAATTTTGATCGGTTGAGTTAAACCTGTAACACTACGCAAGTTTATTAACTGAAACTATTTTATTTATTATAAATTTACCCAGATATGAGTCAAACTTATTATTTGTGACAGCTTATAAAAATAGTGCACATTATACAAAACATTGTTGTATATTTGTTTTATATATGCTGTTGGTTTGTTAAAAAGTTGGCGTAAACTGCTATTTTGTAAAGAGGTAAAACACGACCTCTTTTATACGCAACGTTACGTGTGAGACGCGACGTTACGTCACATATTTTATGACGTTTTCGCGCTAAAGTGTGTCTGACATCGTGGCGGTTCTATGTACATCTGAATTATTTTTTACTAATTTGATTGCAACATTATGTGATAAAAAGGATCTTACACTCGTTCCCATTTCATATAAGATTTATGAAACTCGTTATGAATTATTTTTAATTTTAACTCGCCAAAAGTTTAAGACCCTCGATCTATGATATGGCATCTGTGATGACGAAATACAGTATTTGTGATTATGAAATACAGTATCTGTGATGATAAAATATGACATCAGTCTGTGATGATGAAATACGGTATTTATGATGATGAAAGTTGACCTGCGATAATGAAATATGGCATCTGTCATGACGAAATACAACATATGTAATGATGAAATATGGCATCTGTGATGATGAAATACATTTGTGAGGATGAAATATGGCATCTGGGATGATGAAACACAGTATCTGTGATGATGAAATATGGAATCTGGGATGATGAAATATTACCAGTCTGTGATGATGAAATATGGTATTTGTGATTATGAAATACGGTTTCTGTGATGTGTGATGATAAAATACAGTATTTGTGATAATGAAATACGGTATCTGTGATGATGTAATATAGTATTTGTGATATTAAAATATGGCTTTTGTGATTATGAAAGTTGATCTGTGATGAAGAAATACGACATCAGTCTGTTATGATGAAGTAGGCATTTGTGATGATGAAATACGATATCCCTGATGATGAAATATGGTATCTGTGATGATGAAATACAGTATTTGCGATAATGAAATATGTGATGATGAAATATGGAATTTGTGATGATGTACTACAGTAGTTGTGATAATGAAATAGGTATCTGTAATCAAATATGGAATCTTGTGATGATGAAATACAGTATCTGTGATGATGAAATACAGTATCTGTGATGATGAAATACAGCATCTGTGATGAAATACGGTATCTGTGATGATGAAATACGGTATCTGTGATGATGAAATACAGCATATGTGATGATGAAATATGGTATCTGTGATGATGAAATACGGTATCTGTGATGATGAAATACAGTATCTGTGATGATGAAACACAGTATATGTGATGAGGAAGTACTGTACATATC
>JAWPHD010017383.1:0-44852 GCA_037043455.1 Cyrtodaria siliqua | reverse complement strand
GTAGGATTTCTTCAGTGTGTGTCGTTGCTCAGCTTTTTCGGCGTAAGGGACTACCGCGTATGGAACACAACCACGTTGCTCAATGAAGTATCGTAAATATTACAAATCCGGAAAACACACCAAATTGTGAACATGGAGGACAACTCGAATGAAGAACGTTGTTCAGATTTACGAAAAGAATTTCAATTGAATAAATTTGGATTACATCACAAGAGACCATCGTTGTTTGTAAATGCTCAGGTATGCCACATTTTTGTTTTATTTACGGATGGGGGTGGGGAGGTGTGGGGTTGGGGGGGGGGGGGGGGGGGGGGGGGGGGGGGGGGGGGGGGGGGCGGGTGTGAAGGCAATTTTAAATAGATTTAAGCATAAGAAAGAACATAGAACAGAAATTTGCAACAGCATAAGGTAAAATTGAACAACACAACACAAAAAGGAAAAACATGAACACACACATAAGGGAAACTGGAATGTTTTATACAAATTTTGTATTTAAATTTGTGTTTAATTTCTATGCGGAAATCCGTTTTATTCCGGTCATGCGTGTGGGATTGGGATGTCATCCACCAGTCACACAGTACAATTAATATGTATTTTACTTCAGGATAATATATATATTCTCATTAATAATATTAATAATACAAATTATACAGAACAGAACATATCCTTTATTTATGACTTCAACACAAACATATTTTACGGATTTTGTCAAAGAATATATTTGAACATGTATTATTTATTTTGTGTTTAATATAATCATTATATCAAATATCTTATATATTTTGACAAATAATATATTTGTATATATATATATATATTAAATTATTTGTTTAATACAATCGTCGTCGTCGCCACCGCCACCATTACCACCACCACCACCACCACTACTGCTGCTGCTGCCGCCGCCGCCGCCGCCGCCGCCGCCGCCGCCGCCACAACCACCACTACCACCACCACCACCACCACCACTACCACTACCATCACCACCACTACTACTACTACTACCACCACCAACAACAACAACAACCCCACCACCATTACTACTACTACTACTACTACTAATAATAATAATAACAATATAATCTAATTGCGAAGTGATTGGATATTTATGCAAAGCGTTTGTTCTCTGTACGTACGTCCGGACTCCGGTTTATAAACCTATTACGCGCTTCAGTGTTTATAACGCAACACGAAGACCATTGGCTTATTAAAGATCACAGACATAGTACATACATAACACATACACTTTCATATTTAAAGTATACCAGAACAGTCAAAACATAAATTAATATTCATTTATGTTTTAAGATGTTGTTTTTTTACAATATTAAAAATGTAATTTATGTTTTAAGAGCACACTGTTGCTTAAAAGAAAATCAAAAAAATCATGATCTATAAACCATGGATGGCCCATGAAAACCTAAAGCTTATTTCCAATGTGTTCCATTATGAAAATAAATGGATTGTATTTACAACTATGTCCTCCCTCAATTATCGCCTTTCACAGACGTAATAACAAATACTAGGTATGTGCATCTTTGTATTAGTTTCATATAGTTATTTTAATGACGAAAACGAGTTTTTATTTCAACTGCGTTTTATCCAAGTATTAGTTAGATGCTATGAGCTGCGCTCCTTCCCTTAGGGTTTCTTAATTGTTAAAATTTCACTTCTAAGCCTCACACTGACTTAGTGTTTGCCCTACTTTCCCCCCGCGCTTCTACGAAACCACGCGTCTTAACACGTTCGCGCTTCTAAATCCGCCTCCATGTGTCCAAACAAGCGCGTGCCATTTAGTAAGCGATTACTTAATGATTAAATGGTTAAATGATGATCGTTAGAAATTTACATGAATAAGTTCGCCATTTTTTTTAAATTACGTCTGATTGGAGGAAAAAGTAGGGCAAACACTAATCTTTTTTAGATAAGTTACGTACAATGTATTCCCTTTACAAATATATGTTTGTACTTCAACGGCTAATTTACCAAACGTGCAATCATGTTTTGTCCCGACCCATTTAACATAGATAACAACGTAAAAGTGTCCACTCAACAAGTGCCGTAAAATACCTTGATTTAATCAGGTCACGTTTCTATCTACAGTCCCTGATTTAATAAAGACATACTAACACTTGCCAATGCAGTATTGATCTTGATGTTTATGGTTACAAGTTACAAGTTTATTTAGTGTTTGCCCTACTTTTTCCTCCAATCAGACGGTGAGGAATTAAAAAAAAAATGGCGAACTTATTCATGTAAATTTCTAACGACCACCAATTTTAACCATTTAATCATTAAGTAGTCGCTTACTAAATGGCACGCGCTTGTTTGGACACAAGGAGGCGGATTTAGTAGAAGCGCGAACGTAGTAGAAGAGGCGTGGTTTCGTAGAAGCGCGGGGGAAAAGTAGGGCAAACACTAAGTCAGTTAGAGGCTAAGAAGTGAAATTTTAACAATTAAGAAACCCTAAGGGAAGGAGCGCAGCGACTTAAGAAGTGAAATTTTAACAATTAAGAAACCCCGGTCAGTCGTTGCGCTCCTTCCCTTAGGGTTTCTTAATTGTTAAAATTTCACTTCCTAGCCTCTAACTTATACTTAAATCTCGAGGCCCATATGGCAAGCCCAGTAATCGACGTCATCAGCAGGTGCACGAGATGATCATCCGTAACGAAGATTTGTCTCGACTCGGTGAGTAAACACACCCATTTCAGCTCTAATTCTCAGTCCATAAAGATATAATTGTGCCTAAAGTATCGCAATCAATGGTAAAAAGACTCGGTTAATTTTCACTTCTGCTAATACTAAATCAGAGCAGAATCAAAGAAAGATTAGCCCTCCAAAGTCTTGGAATCGATAGAAATCTATGCCCGTGTACATTTTGGGAGGGCTCATCTCAGAAAGTACTGAGAGAGGCAAATTGCGGATGAAAAAGCTCACATTGTAAGGTATGTGCACTTTATTCAGAAATATTAAGAATTTTATGAAGAAAAACTCTACATGAATCGTGCACTTTGTTTACCGCCCCCACGCCCCCCACCCAATCCCCTCCCCCGTGATACCAATCAAACAGAACAGAAGAATATGTTATTAACTCAAATTACACGGGTGACACAAGAGTATACAGCTCATAGTTGCAGGACTTGGTGTTAGTAATCAGAATTTAACAATATGTAATTCAGAGACTAATGGTACATTCAAAACGCTATTTTACAATGTTGAGTACAATACTGAATTCTATTGGACGAGTACCCAGACACAGAATCCATATTTGGACTCGGCGAAGTGTTGAGTACAATACTGAATTCTATCGGACGAGTACCCAGAGACAGAATCCATATTTGGACTCGGCGAAGTGTTGAGTACAATACTGAATTCTATCGGACGAGTACCCAGAGACAGAATCCATATTTGGACTCGGCGAAGTGTTGAGTACAATACTGAATTCTATTGGACGAGTACCTAGCAGACAGAATCCATATTTGGACTCGGCGAAGTGTTGAGTACAATACTGAATTCTATCGGAAGAGTACTTCGCCGAGTCCAAATATGGATTCTGTCTGCTTGGTACTCAACACTGTAAAATTACCTCTTTATTTCATAACTCTATAATTTTAACCAAACGTAGTACATTTTAATTCAAACGTGATGTTTCCGTTATTGAGCTGTTAGAGTTATCTTCCTCTAATACCAAATATGACTTGTCGAGTCCAAAAATGGATCACGTGATTCTGCAGTACAAATATGGATCACGTGATATGGAATGTGGAGTACAAATATGGAATACTGGTGTGTTGTATTAAAGCCACTGTCTTCAGTACAATATTGAAAGTATTGGATTGTCATATGGTTTAAAAGTCTGAAAGAGATTGTCTAGAATTATAGAGGTGTGAAATAAATATAACTACATTATGTCTGTTTGAAGAAATATCTATAGACAGCACATCGAAGTCGCGTGTAAATACTGATTTTCATGCAGATACCAGACGAAACTGAGATCATTCATTTTGTTTACACCAATTATGTATTTAACATAACATGTTGATCTAACCAATAACTCAGTATTGTTTGGGGCGCTTGTTTGAGCCAAAGGTTTTTTGGACTGTTAAGACAAAATTCAACTAGTACCCAAATAAAATGTATATCACTGAAACAGACATTTGTAGTGGTAAATAAAAATACCTTACTTTTCCAAATCGGTTGAGAAATAAAAATTTCACATGCAAAAGTTGTTTTTGATAGGGCCTTTTCAATGCAAAATTCTGCTGCGTCAGAAATTTGAAAAATATAGTTTTTTAGAATTTATATTCAAAATTATTTTAATGTGTTGAATAAAGGTAAAAGAAAACACTCAGAAGTTTTATAGCAAAATATGAAGGCTAACTGAAGTTATTTGAGATTATTTGATTTTCTGCTGTCCCGCCAACAAGGAATTTACATGGGAAAAGCCCCATCAAAAAATAATTTTGGCTGTAAAATATTTATTTCTCAACCGATTTTTAAAAGTAAAGTAGTTTTATTTACCACTAAAAGTGCCAGTTCTAATGATATATAATTGATGTACGTATTATTTAAATTGCTCAAGCTACTGTAGAAAACCCTTTGGCTGAAACAAGCGCCCCAAACAATAGTAATATTTCGACTTTGTAGAAGAATTATTAAATGGGAAAGCAAACATTTTCATTAATATTCTGCAACTTTACTTAAAACATCCAAAAAGGAATAATTGTTCTGGAAAAGGTTCTAATAAATCGCCAACAAAAAGACAAATATACTATTAACAATAAAGTTTTTATTTTCTTCTCAAACTATTACCGCAAAACACAATGTGAGAAATGTATTAATAATTTAAAAAAGAGCTGAAAATGTAAACATGCAGCAGTTCCAACATAAACTTAAAAAAAATACCGTGTTTTTTTCCCGATCTAGACAGACAGCAATTTCGTGAACTTTAGTACATGTAGCTTAATAGAATCAGTTCATGGTGACGAACGATAAACAGTTAGTATATTTATAGTTAAATTTATATTTAATGTTCGGGTACAATATAGCGAGAGCTGTTTTACAACATAACAATGCACATCAATCAAGTTTTTCCTAAATATGTTCGACAGTTTTCAACGACCATTTCAACAGATTAATCTAAGCCATCCCACACAAGTTTATCAATCCACTTACTTGCATATTTATATGGGCCTGGCTATACTTCTGTAATCTTTGAAGTTATTTGTTAACTTTATTGTAGTTGTAAATACCAGTCTGGCGATATACCAATAATAGTGTTTCATGTGTTGCATTTGTTATCTTATGGTTTCTTTTTGTGATATATGTTTCAGCTTAGCATTTTCTAACGGTCTCATGCACGCCTAGTCTTTCATTAGAACCATTGCATTGGTTTCTTTAATACAATTTGCCACAGTTTTCATGTTAGAACTTGATCTATTGGCTATTGTTAATGCAAAACTGCATACAGTCCTTCGATTCATTGTTGGGCCAATGCCTTGTGTTAATAATAACCAATTGGGCCAACATCAAGCCAACTGTGTTTTGATGGTGGAAAATAGTTGGACCAATATTATGAAACACTGTTGGCCCGATGTTGGTCTTTTATGTTGGGCCCGTTTGATTCTGCTCATCGTTTCCACGTTGGCCCAAAATGTTGGTTTATTGTTGGGCCAATGATTTGTGGCAATAATGTTAAGTTGGGCCAACATCAAACCAACTGTGGCAAATAGTTGGCCAATATCATGGAACACTGTTGGCCCGATGTTGGTCTTTTACGTTGGGCCCATTTGTTTCTGCTCATCGATCGTTTCCACGTTGGCCTAATATATTGGTTTATTGTTGGACCAATGATTTGTGGCAATAATGTTAAGTTGGGCCAACAACAAGCCAACTGTGATTTCATGGTGGAAAATAGTTGGGGCAATATCATGGAACACTGTTGGCCCGATGTTGGTCTTTTACGTTGGGCCCATTTGATTCTGCTCATCGTTTCCACGTTGATCCAATATGTTGGTTTATTGTTGGGCCAATAATTTGTGGCAATAATGTTAAGTTGGGCCAACATCAAACCAACTGTGGAAAATAGTTGGGCCAATATCATTTGCAGAGGTAGCTAAATAGCTTTTAAAATATGATTGCAAGTAGAAATACACAACTTTGCTCGAACACGTTGGCTCTAATTAATAACAGTGCGCATGTCTACCGGAAGGTGACAAAATGACAAGACGACAAGACGACAAATACAGCATTTTGTCATATTTTCATTTTGTCGTTCTGGCGGGCGCCAAGACGACAAGACGATAGAACGACAAAATAAAGCGCCCAGACGACAAGTCGCCACGCAAAAAGACGACAACGGGCCACATTTATTTGTCGTCTTGGCGCGTGAAATCCGTCGTTTTGTCTTCTTTTCGCGTGGCGTCTTGTCGTCTTGGACCAGTAAATACCGTAATATCCACTTTTCCGTCTACCTTGGGATGAAAATTGAGCCCTGGTCCAGTTATAACACTACCGAAGTAATGACACTACCGAAATAATAACACTACCGAATTAATAACACTACCGAAAACACTACCGAAGTAATAACACTACCGAAGTGAAAACACTACCGATTCGTTGTACAGGGGAACTTTTAACAGCCGCCCCACACTGCACTAAATTAACGCCAGTGTGAATTTTAATAACTACTTATTAAGCGAGATCACAGACATATTAATAAACAGATAGGAAACTTCCTATCTTAACCGATGACGTAACCAAAATATCACGTGGCACCTTAACTTTTCCTTCTATCTCCTCTCTCAGTTATTCACAGATTTTGATGAGATTATATTAATTTATGTTTATTTCGAAAATTAGAAATTGTATAAAAAGATGTTTAAAACATTATAATTGTTTGCTTTTCTCTTAAAAATCAAGATTTTGACATAGTCAAAGTTTCCTTCAAACTCCTGTTTTGCTCTAAATGTAAGTGAAAGGAAAATACTACTATAGGAAAGACAATGAAATTTGTGATGGGATTTGGCATGAATGCAACTTGTATCTATAACACTCTTCATGATATGTGTGTTTAAAGTTGGGAAAAATATTGGGAAATTTTCGCACTGTGCCACTTTAAATTTAGATATTTTTCGTAGTGTCCAATCTATTTGATATTTGATCTGTGGTGAGATCCTTTGGAAACAAAACTCGCAAGCAAGATAATACAGTAACAGATTCGATTTTATTGAGTCTGTTCAAGACGAGGATGTCAGTGCAACTACAAATCAGTAGCGTTATTACTTACTGGTCCTTTGGGATCATCAAGCCAAATCTTTGTGGCTTTAAAGTAAAATATCGCTCAAGCCGGTGCTAGGAGGCGTTATAGGTGTTGCAACCTACATTATCTCTCATGAACCGACTCAACAAAACCGAGTCTGCAAACTTTTATCTTTTGTTTGTTGCGTTCAATGGCTTTTCAGTGTTTATTTTTAGATAGATCGATGTCAATAATGCGGACTTGAAACCAGGCACGGTCTCCGCTCCGTGTCGAAGGTGGTACTATTCCACTGAGGGTTCGAGGGGAAAACGAGTACTTTAGTAAAAGCATTGGTATAGGCATTTGGTCTATTATATTTCATTCATCAATTCATAATTCATTCTTATTCTTCGGAGATGCCTTTTAAAAGAGATGCATCTTTATTCATGGCGATATGGTCATTATGAATATGTGTAAATTAATGACAGAATCAATGAGAGATTCCAGCGAGGGTCATTGCAGATGGCTTGATCATTTCCCCAACATTAGTTGTGTCAAGATATACTCGATGTACATTAATTTTTTCTTAAGGGTTCCAAGTCTGAGAGGGGAATTCTAACTGGGGCAAACCAAATCCGCTTGAGAAATAAACGTAGTTTCATGGGGAGCAGCATAATACCAGATCGTCAATTTTTTATGTTATGGTAGCTGCAAATAAGCCTGGGCCCGTATTCATAAAGCAACATATCACTTAAGTCAAACTTTAAAGTCCGAATATGCTTATTGTTAACCTTAACGGAGATGAAGTGGCTTTTGTGTCAAGTATTCGTGTATAACGTGTATATATTACCGTCAAATTTGCATTAAATCCGACGATGTACCCAGCCGTTAATAGAAACAGCTGAGTACAAACGTACTCTTCGTTTAAAAGGCAAGCTGACTTTTTAACTCTTATGTTTACATAAACATATAAATTAACTATTAAACCTAAACATTACCTGTGCTATAAATAAACCATTGGATCTTCACACTTCCTGTGTTGTGCTCAGCGTCGGCGCAGCGTGTATGGGACACAGCGTAATTAGTAAATAAATATGTATTCGACATAGTGTGTACAGTTTAATTTTATTCAGTTTATTTGTTAGCGTAATTATCTAAGTTGTAACGCGTCCGAGTGCTTCGTCAACTGTTTCAGTTTATGTGTTAATAAGCATATTCTGCCTTTAAGATGTTTTCATATTATTAAATATCTTTATTGACCTCTCAGGAACACTTCAAACCATCTATTTTAAGATAAATATTTAGCTGTAGGTTTTATTTATCCATAACCTTATTCGTCTTAAATCGATAGAAAATGTGTTTAAACAATTGATAACATTTGATTAAATGCAATTATTTACAGTGAAAATTCTAGCGGCAGCACGGTTGACCTTTCGTATCATCTTGACAAAGATTTGCTTGAATGCTTTGTGTGTTGCAACTAACACGTGTTACTATAAATAAATCGTTTGTTATTGACATGAATGTCATTTTTTCATATTTCTTTTTCCTTTGCTTCCATGGGTTTTGCGCACAATATGTCCTACTTATGTGTTAATTAATTAATTCGTTCATTCATTCATTACATGGGGCCTTAAAACACCATCAGTTATTCACTGACTGACTCATTCACTGACTCACTGACTGACTCACTGACCGACCGACCGACCGACCGACCGACCCACCCGCCGACCCACTCACTCACTCACTCACTCACTCACTCACTCACTCACTCACTCACTCACTCACTCACTCACTCACTCACTCACTCACTCACTCACCCCGTTTATACAAAACAGAATAGAATATAATAGAATAGAATATCTTTTATTTCCAATCATGGGCCATCACTGGCATAGTAATCACATAATAATTTTGACATATATGAGGTTATAAAATAACAAAAGCTTAATTCTGATTATACAACACAATTAACATAAGTAAACATCTAATTAGATAAGGCAGAAAACAACAATAACAGTTTATCAATTAAATTCAAAAACTTCAACAAGTTCTTACAGCTGTTAAGTGCACATTATATTTATGAAAAATCCATGATTTATAACACTAACATGACAGACCTGTTTTGTTACTTATATTACAGTTCAAATGATTAAATCTCATGGTATAACATGTGTAAATAAACCCTGCTGTTCTATTGATTATATATTCGTCTTCATTACATAACAAGAAAGCAAACTGATTTTTGTATGATAAAGTATTGAAATTGTTACATGTATTAGAGATCTCTGTTGTAAATTCATTTCTTACTGTAGCATATTTTGGACATTCCAACATAAAATGAATTTCGCTTTCAATTTGATTAGTATCACAAAGTTTACAGAGTCTGTCTGTTAATGGAATATGCTTGTACCGACCAAGTTCTATTTCCAGTTTATGTGCGCTTATTCTAATTTTAGTAAGACAAGATCTAACCTTAGGATCCTTAACAACATGTACCCTCAACACATATACTGAGCCTTTTTGACCAATTTGACTTAAAAACACTGATTGCTTTTGATTTAACTTGTGAAGCTACATTTTTATTCTGATACTGGTATGGTTTAATACCCAGGTGATTCATTACAAAATAAATACTTGAAACCCAACTTGTTTTCCCCTTCTGATGTAAAGAGCAGCTCTCTCTAAATGCTGAATATAATAAAATGGAAGGCTGAGCCCCCAGAAGTCTCTGAAAATACTTAAAAGAATGTTTTAAAATGTCAGCATATAAGGATAACGGCCTGTATCACCTAACACAGCATCATTAGTAGCTTTCCTGGTAACAGCAAGCACGTATTTTAGTACTTTTAAACGTAATTTATATCACATGGTAGGTTACGAAAAGAATCTTCGATGCTGTCATTTACAGACTTAATTAACTTGGATTCTACATTTACAGTGCCCCATATTTCACAAAAGTATAGAAGTATTGGCTTAATTGTGTGGTCAAAAAGGTGTATAAAACTCTTAACACTAGCACTAGTATTATTACACTTTTTAATAACTTAAAATATGCTCTCAAGCCCCGTTTATATAAATCTTCTTGCCAATTACTAAATGTACCATTGGCAGAAAATAAAATGCCGAGATATTTATAGGTATTCGACTGTTCTATCATATGAGATATATAATACACATTTACTTGAGGAACTTTTCCTCTACCGAAAACTATGACTTGTGTTTTACTTAAATTAACACAAAGACAATTCTGTTCACAATAATCTGACAATTTATCAAGACATTTCTGTAAGCCAGTTTGACTTGATGACAATAAGATTAAATCGTCAGCATACAATAAACAATTAATTCTAACAGTATATAACTCTACTGGATTATCATCATCAGAGAATATTGTGGCGAACTCATTTATAAAAATCTTAAACATATTTGGGCTTAAATTATCTCCTTGTCTTACACCAACCTTTTGTTCAAAGTTAGTGGTAAGAGAATTACCTATCCTAACACTAAGATAAGTATTATTGTACTGGTCTCTAACAACATTGAAAAAATTACCAGATATACCTATTTTATGTAATTTTACAAATAATGCTGAATGCAGAACTGTATCAAAAGCTTTGGAAAAATCCACAAAGCATGCAAAAAGTTTCAACCCTTTAGACTTATACTTCTCAATAATTGTTCTTAAAACAAACATATGGTCACTCGTACGTGCTTTAGGCTGAAAGCTAATTTGTACATTATTTATAATATTATTGTCATTCAAATAAATCTGAAGTCTTTTATTTAAGACACTATTAAATAATTTGGCCACACATGGAACAATAGAAATCCCTCTATAGTTGGATGGGTCATCAGGTTTGCCACTTTTAAAAATTGGCTTTATATACCAAGTAGACATGATGAGATTGAATAATTTTGTTAAACATGGTAAAATATAAGTGCTACTATATTTCAACATTTCATTTTTAATTCCATCAAAGCTTGAGGATTTATTATTTTTCAGTTTTTTTATTGCCTGTAGGATTTCTTTATCATTAATGGTTGAGTCCAGCTTGGTGCTGAGTGAAGCATCCTCTAAATTGTCAAGTATTTGATTAAAATAGTTATTTTGACGTTGAAATTCTGCCTTTATAGAGAAATGATTGCTAAAATAGTTAGCCCAAGTTTCTGGGGAAATATTCTTGTCTGGGTCATCATTACTCTGGTCTACTTTGAGGTATTTTATTAACTTCCAATAATCCCCCGGATCGTTATCAACCAAATTATCTAATTTATTTAATATATTTTGTACAAATTCTCTTTTTCTCTTTTTACAACAGCGACTATATAACTTGCGAAATTTATAAAAGGCATTTCTAACAGTGGCGTTAAAAGGATTCTGTGAATAAGCATTGCTTTTTAAAATTAGTTCTTTTTTCATCCTTGACAAATCGTGATCATACCATTTTCGTTGAATTTTCTTCCTTTTTTTCGACTGATTTATATTCCTTTTTAATGACTTACTACAGGCAGATAAAATAATATGTTTAAATTCCCCAATTGCATTATTTACAGCAGTGAAAGTATCAACATGTGTACTTTTGTCTGCGCTGAGGAAACTATTTATTGTACTTTGAATATCTGCAGACTTGAAAGCCTCTTGAAACAAAATGTAAGAGGATTGATGGCATGTATTTTTAAATATATTATTCATAATATTTGCACTCAACAATACTGTTAATTTTGCATGATCTGATAGGTAAGGTATATGATTACCAATCTGAAAATAGTTGACATAAGATATAGCTCTATCAGAAATTATACAGTAGTCAACAACACTATTTCCATTACTTTGAAAGGAGGTAAAATTACCTGATAAATCACCAATTTTTCTACCATTTAAAAGTTGCAGATTACATGAAATACAAATGTCTAATAGTTCTTTCCCTCTTGTACAACAATGACTATCTTTGTTATTTCTTTTAGTACAAAACTGATTACTAGCTATATTGGATGGCATAGGCATATTTATAATCAGTGCTACAATCTAAATATTCACATGTATTGCCTGTTCGTGCATTAAGGTCGCCGCATATCAATATCGTACCACAACTAGCGTAATTCTTTAAGTCAGATTCAAGATGATGTAATATATCTAATTCATATCTTTTAACATACGATGAATTAACGGGTGCAGCATAAATAAAGCAAACATACAAATTTTCAGCGCAACCGAAAAATTCTTTATCTGATTTTAACCACTGTATTTCACTTGTGGAAGATTTTATAAATGTAACTCCTTTACTAATTTTAGGGTCAAGTAATATCAGCATACCTCCCGAGGTAGGGAATCCATTTTCTCTTGGTCGTGGAAATGAGTATGAATGGTAACCTTCGATAGTTAAAATTTCATATGGCTCCATTTTAACTTCTTGTAAGCAAAATATGTCATACACTGAAATTTCTTTTATAAACAATTTATCCATTGTCTTGTCATTATGTGCACTCTTTAGATTGTTAATATTCCAGCAACCTATTTTTAAGTTGCTCATCTTTATAATGAACAATACAATAACAAAGTAATGACCAAATGTCAACAGTTTCTAAAAGAAACCCAACTAACATTATAAACTTATAACATGAAACAATATATACAGTACATTATATAGATTTTGTTATTTTTTTTTTTTTTTTTTTTTTTTTTATATGTACTTTTACTCATAAAGTTTCTATTTATATATAGCCAGTTAATAGTTATAGTGAGTAATATAATAGTTATAGTAATATAAAATGCATTTTTCTTTTATAGGTTAACTTATTTGGCTATCTGATATTTAAGAACATATATGCATGCTTACACATACATGCATGTTTACTGACATAAAGTTGCGGTGGCCGATTGGTTAGCATCTTTGCAACTCTTTCAAACGGTTTCGGGTTCGAATTACAGTGTGGTCACATCTCAGATTTTTTTTAACGTACTCCCGCCGTAGTTTACTCGTGCAAGGTATTTTGAAACTATGCCTTCTTTCAAGTGGCGCGTAAAGCCGTCGATCCCATTACAGGGAGAGCCCTAACTGCACGTTAAAGATATTGCTGACCTTTTAGGTGTGTTCTTAGGCAAGACACTTTCCCTTAGCCTCGTCCGTCGGATGGGGACGTAAACCGGGCGGTCCCGTGTTTCGGTCTATACTCCGAGCACGTTAAAGAACCATAGGAATCTATTTGATAATAAGAGAAGGGCACGGTTCCCGGATTCCTATGTATTCCCCCTCTCTCTGGGGGCTCTAAATAACCTATACTGTGTTGATGAGCCGTTAAACAAGACTCAGTTCAATTCAATTATCTCTGTGTCGTGATTTCATACATGTATGTCCCCAATAAAGGTTTTTAAAGTAAAAAAAAGAAGAAAAAATAAGAAAGACAGAAAGTGTAACATGAAGAGTAATGAACCCCAAGAAATAGACATTAAAATATATTTATGGTAACACACGTGTTACAAACAAACAAAACATTTATTGAAACCTTTCTCATATTAACACGGCCTTTTGCTTTCAGAGGTCAATCGTGCCGCCGCTAAGACTTTACCTGTGAGATGACAAACTTGCTATAAATTCGAGCTGTAGATACAAGCATTAACCACGGAGCAGGGCGGTAACACGTCAGTTCGAGAGAAAAACAATTATGTTTTCTTTTCTTTTATTCTGCAGCCATTACATGTTCAACTTGTCTATTTCTTTCTTTCTTTTCAGTGGTTCTCTCCAACGGTACACTTAATATGGAGTGTGTTTTGGGTTTTGTTTTTTGTCACCATGTTTATACTGGATCACACGCTCTACAGCTCGACACAGAGCGACAAATGGATGATATACCTCACCAACTGGACGTACGCTCTACAATCTATCACCGTGGTCCTGGACTGTCTGGTAGTCGTGGTGGTACACTGGACGCGTAGGGATATAAGGGATGGTAAGTTACAGACTGTCACCGTGATACTGGACTGTCTGGTAGCCGTGTTGGTACACTGGTCGCGTAGATATATCAGGGACGGTAAGTTAGTATGTCACCGTGATACTGGAATGTCTGGTAGCCGTGGTGATACACCGGACGCGTATACATATCGGGAATGGTAAGTTACAGTCTGTCACCGTGACACTGGAATGTCTGGTAGCCGTGGTGGTACATTGGACACGTAGAAAGATCAGAGACGGTACGTTACAATCTGTCACCGTGATACTGGACTGCCCTGTAGCCGTGGTGGTACACTGGACGCGTAGACATATCATGGATGGCAAGTTACAGTCTGTCACCGTGATACTGGACTGCCCGGTAGCCGTGGTGGTACACTTGGCGTGTAGACATATCAGGTATGGTAAGTTAAGTCTGTCACCGTGATACTGGACTGCCCGGTAGCCGTGGTGTTATACTGGACGTGTAGACATATCAGGGATGGTAAGTTAAGTCTGTCACCGTGATACTGGACTGCCCGGTAGCCGTGGTGGTACACTGGACGGGTAGACATATCAGGGATGGTAAGTTAAGTCTGTCACCGTGTTACGGTAGTGCTCGGTAGCCGTGGTGATAGAGATACCAGGTATGGTAGGTTACAGTCTGTCACCGTGATACTGGACTGTCTGGTCGCCGTGGTAGTACACTGGCCATGTACAGATATCAGAGATGGTAATTCAAGGTATCTTTCGAATTCTAGGTTCCGCGTGTCTTCTAACTTGTACCATGCATTTGTATTCACAGATTACCGTTTATCATTTAAAAAATCACACCCAAGAGAGAATATAATATCATATTAAAACACATATCTGTATGCATATATAGTTTAAAATAGTGTCTCTTAACCGCAGGTACTTCTAGCGACACTCCATGGTACATCAAGCTGCTATGGGTTATGGTTACAGTCTCGAACACGGCGTCAGTTCTGGTCACGCTGTTGTACTACGTTCTTCTAGAGCCAAGTAAGCTATTTAACGTACTTTAAGTCAGGATACATGTTGAATTTTGTCAGTCCAGAGTAAGGTTTCCGGAGATTCCGATTTAAACGGTTATACCGAGGGTTGGAATTTCCCTGTTTTCACCGGATACCCATTTGCGCATTGACGTCGGTTAGCAGGTTTTTACATGCGGTTGCTGTTATCGACATTTTTTTTTTATCTATCCCTACGGGTAATATCATATATATTCTCGTGTAAAAAGTAAGAGCACATTTTAAATGTTTTAATTAATGTTCATCACACTAGTTAATATATATTAACCAACATATTTTCTTTTATTTCAGCATTCTCCCATCCTAGTATTAACAAGCACCTGCTCAACTCCGTGTATACACTTTTGAACATATTTTTCTGTGCGAAACCAATGCAACTGCTCCATTTCTACCAGCCAATGATATACGCTACAGTTTATGTCATCTTCTCCATCATATTCCACGTGGGTGGAGGCGGCGCCATCTATGATCCGCTGGACTGGAGTACCGTTGGAAATGCCGCGTTATTGTCAGTATTGACACTATTTATCGCTGTACCGATTGTGCATCTGTTCTGTTTTGCATTATATACTCTGCGTCTGTTTATATATTCTTCGTGTGGCTGTAAACAAAATTCAGTAGAAGAAAAAATACAAATTCGAAGGGAGATAACCGCACGTGATGTTAATCTTCGAGAAGTTGTCACAAGCCAGGCAGATGTATCCACTGTTCAAACTGTCGCGCATGCGTCGAATATAATTCGAACAGGATCGCAAGCGTCAAACAGTTTACACATATCATTTACACCTTCACCAAGTTAGTCCACTACGCACCCATTATGATTTTACAACTGTTTACTGATTCTATGCAATTTATGTTAAATTTGACAGCAACTTTTCTACGAGCTGAAGTTATTATTGTATATATATAGAGAGAGAGAGACTATTATGCCAGTGTCTTTTAATATCAAGTTTATTAGGCGAGGCTTTGAAAACAAAGAATGACGAGGCCAGTAATCTGCCTTACCATTCTTTGTTTTCTAAGCCTCGCCTAATAAGCTTGATAGTAAAAGGCACTGACATAATATTCTTTCTATATATGTCATGTCGTTTATCTTTTAGTTATAAACTATATCCTTTCTAATGATACAGTTTTGGATATGAAAAATCAGGTTTTAATTATATCTTTTGTTTAATTTCTGATTTCAGTTAATCAAGTCCATTTTAATTTCTCCATGCATGTCAGAAATAGAGTTTTGTAAATGCCAATATCAATCAATATAACAGTGAAAGGAATTAAGAAAATTATACCTAACCGGAAGCGGGGAATAAAATGGGACATAAGATTGTTTATGCACTAAATCACTATGGAAATGGCGTTCATTCTCATGTTTGCCACAAAGAAAGGGAAAAATCAGAAATACTGTTAAATAAATAATGTATTGGGCTAAAATTGTTCTACAGCGAAAATTTCATTTATTTAACTGCATTTGAAGAACAATTATTTAGTACTCATTTTGCTGTTCTCACTTTTTAAAGTTTTTGAAGTAAGGAAGGCGCGAGCTGTCGTATTTGGTTGTGAACAGCTCTGTAAAATGACGCGGAGCAGAATGTATTTTATGGGGAATTCAAACGTCCTAGGTTCAATCTCACTTGCAGTGGGTGCAGTTTATGTGAATTCATTGCATAACTTGTCTTTATTTGTGATAATCCTAGATGCTTGGAGCCAATGGAATTTGATTGGATGTATCTTCTCTTCAACCGAGCGCTTTGTTGATATTTGCTGTGCCGTGAACCCGATCAAAAGTTCAGGTGATTTGGCCATCGTGATTAACCCCAGTGCAGTGCTAATATTTAACGAATGATGTTAACCTAAGCGCACATACCCTCCAAAATGAGCTCTTTCTTCCACCGCAAATGTCGATTCTTCCAATTGATTTTGAAATTAGCTCTCACAATGTCTTGGAAATGAAGAAAGTGCATGACTGCGTTACAGTTTGGGAGGTCTAGTCGTAGAAAGAACTGGATGAATCGAATATCTTTTGCAGCGGAGGAAAGAGCTCACTTTGTAGGAATATGAGTACTTTCGTCAAATATTTAACTATTAAAACAGTTGAAGCAAAAACATACGTGAATCGAGCGCTTTGTCGTTATTATTTTTCTGTGAACCCTATCAAAATGTCAAGTAATTTCGCAGCCGTATTAATATACCGTTCTATGTGCTTCGGTATGCTCCTACTAAACAGAGAACTCGGAGATGACCCGGTAATTTCAACGGTTACGGAAATTGATGAGGCAGTTTCGATTTCAGACCCAGCTGAGCAATGACTCGGTCTTCATATGCATATGTATTACACTATTGAAATATGATAGTTATACCTTTCCTTTATAATATCCCCTGCATCTCAATGTATGTGTTAAATACGCTTGCTAGTCCTATTTAAACCTATGGTAGAATAAAACGTGAACACTCCCAAAGGTTATTACCTTTTATTTAGACAAATGCTGGCAAACACTACTGATATTAGGTGTAATTTTAATCGAGGTGTTCCTTTAATATCAGATGTTATGTGTCCCACAAGTTCCCAGTAATTGGATTGAGTATAATTAAATATGAGAGTCAATTTGATACCAAATGCCTATTGAGAGATAGCTCAATGCACTCTTGAAGTATTTATCAAGCATTCACATCAATTAACATCTAGATTTATTATTCATTTTTACTTTAAGACTGAAAGCATTTAATTAAGGAAACTGCAATAGCGTTTGGAGTATTCAATTGTTCAATAGTAACGTTGCTGTTTGTTTTTAATCATGACGTGTCTTGCCCTCAATGGTTTCATTCTTTGGTTGCTCTGGACTCTGCCAAGTCATTGAGTACTTGGTTTGTGGATCTCTAGGCATTTTGGTTTAATATATTGTTTACATTCATATATACATGATCATCTTTGAGTTACTTATATTGCCTATTACTGCTGCCTAGTTTGTTAGAGGATATAGCCTAGTGTGGATTTCTTGATTTTGTTTTATTGAGATGACAATAAGGTAGGAATGAGGTCTGGTGAACCCTAAAACCTGGTTTAAAACCTTCAGCGATAATTTTGCAACTGACCCACAAATTGTCAAATCTCTTATTTTTGGAATGTCGCATACCTTGCCATTATTATTTTTCATTGCAATTATTGATTGTATCGAACGTGTGTTTTAATTGACTTACTACATGTGTATGCTACATGCCTTGTTCGACTTTTATATCTACTTTTCCAGATTTTTAACCATAATCGAACTTGGCATTTATTTTGATTCTAGACATATTCACAATCATTATGGAAGGAGTAAGGATTTTCTTTTAAAACGAGCGGACACCAATGCGGCACGGACAGACATTGCGCAATCATATAGTCCCTCTCCGGTTTCACCGGTATGGGACTTACTAACCAAATGCAAACATAGATCAAGGTCAATCATATTAACCTGTTTTTGGTAGAAACATACTGCTGTCATTTAGATGTATGCGTGAAGTTTGAAAGCTGTATGGCTTCTATTACCTAAGTAATGGATTTTAATGTACAACTTTAATGTTATATTAACGAAATGCAAAAAGTAGGTTTATGTAATTCATATTGACCTACATTTCATTGGAACATACCGCCCGCAGTCATGTAGATGTAAACATGTGTGAAGTTTGAAAGATCTACGGCTTTTTGTGTCTGAGAAATGAACTTAACGAAAAACTTCAATGGAACACGTTAATGTAAATTTCACGAAATACGAAAGATATGTGAAGGTCATGCAGTATGTGAAGGTCATACAGTATGTGAATGCCATGCATATTGACCTACACTGAAACGCAAAACTCGGAAATTTCCGCTCTGTATTGTATATACTGCACACTTAATTCCATATAATATTCCAAAGAAGTCTCAAGATGTTTTGTGGAAAAAAAGTTGCAGTTGTTTAGAGAAAGGACACAACTGTGATGTTGTAGACGTTTTAATCACACTACACCTTGTAACAAGAAATTCATAAATGTTGAAGTTCCTCTTTGAAAAACTGAGCCAGTTCAGTACTGTATTTAACGTAAAGAGTTTGCAAAATTGTGCGTCCTAAGTATGCTCACATGCTTGAGCCAAACGCGTAATCTGTCAATAATGAAACTTTGAAGGAATACTATTTGCTGTATTATTTGTTGTTTTAGTATTTTTACGCCGAATAGATATGCACGTCTTGACATCATACTGAACCATCTTGTATAGTTTGGAAATAGTTCATGGAACATTGTGGGAGGAGTTAAGACAATCTATTTTTAAGAAAAAGTTGAAGAGAAAAGGGCTGGCAATATAGTTCAATATGCGTAGCTTGGTATCATGTATAACTTCGAATCCATACGTGGAAAACTGGGGGAGGAGTTAAACACACAATGTTTTTGAGACGGACATGGCTAACGCTGTATGCTGCCTCAACATTCAGTGATGGAGAATGGACATACAAATTATCTGATATTTATTATAACACTGCCACGTGTACAACTTGGAATATTGAGTGATACACTCCAACCCACTCAAGTATATGTCCCCGCCACCCACACCCACAGCTTAATGTACAAAGCACGATTATATGGAGAGTAGTCTTCCAGCATCACACTGTACCACTCCCTGAACTACAGAATACTTGATCAACCAACGCTAGTAGGCTTAGGATCACTCTTCGTCAACTTTTACTATAAACGACTACTCAATTTTGATCAAACATCGCATGCATAATCCTTGGTCAGTGTTTGTTTTTTGTTAAAATTAAGTCAAAGCAACATTCCAGCTGGTCGTCGTTATTATAAAAGTCGAAACCGTAAACAATCTTCTCAAGAAACACTGACCATATTTTGATTTGCTGATGATTTGTCCATTGTTATCTCTATAAGCTCACAGTCCTCCATCAAGTTTGTTTACATAGTGACCATGGGGTCAAATTTGGACCCGCTACAGGGTCGCATGTTGTACTTATACTTAAATAGGGGAACGCTTAAAAATCGTGTTCTCTTTAAACCAAAAGGCGTAGATCTCTCATATATTATATGAGGTCCTCTAAAAGGTTGTCCTAATGGTGACACTACGGTCAAATTAGGCCCCTCCCGGCGGTCACATTTTTACAAAGAGTTATATAGAAACATCTGTAAAACATCTTCTTTGAAACAACTAGAGCTAGAGGTCTAGTATTACGTATGAAGAATATAAGCGTATGGTTCTCTATCAAATTTATTCAAATAGTGATCCGGCATTCAAATTTGACCCATCCCAGTTTTTCATAGACTTATACAGGGACATTATTGAAAACTCTTCTTCCACAATACATATAGCTCTCATTTTTTGCATATTCTCATAAATTGCATATATATAACCAACTTATGGCCATCTTCCAAGTTTGTTCAAATGCCAACCATTTGGTCAAGTCGGAACCCGGGACAGTCTGACCCGTCCCGGGGTCCCAGTTTAGCATAGAGTTCTAGTACAAAGTCTTCTGCTCTGAAACTAGTGGACTAATATTCTGTATTTACCTAACTTATGGTCCAATAATAAGTTTGTTTAAATTGTGAAAATTGGTTATAGTGTAGCATGCCTACTGGTACACGTTTAAAACATAATTTCTAATATATAGGAAATCTTTAAAAAAAACAAGAGGCCTAAGCAGGCCTGTATCGCTCTACTGGCTAGTATATGGAGACTGTGGTAGTGAACACACATCGATATGCGAAACTAGGCTTGGTACTGATCATTCCTGCCAGGTTTCACTGAAAACCAACCAGGGGTTCAGGAAAACTATTCTGGATAAAGTCAAAAATCATTCAACCGAAACACGGCGATGCTATGCGCAACTAGGCTTGGTACTGATCATCCCTACCAAGTTTCGTTGAAATCCGGCCAAGGGTTCAGGAGAACTAGTCCGGACAAAGTTTGCGTACTAAAACCTTTAAAGTGCTATAACTCTGCCAAAAAACATTCAACAGTAACACGGCAATAATACGCACAATTAGGTCAGGTACTGATCATCCCTAAAAGGTTTCGCTGAAATCCGGCCATGAGTTCAGAAGTGACTAATCCCGACAAAGTTTGTATATTAAAACATTTAGAGGGCCATAACTTTGCTAAAAATAATTCAACTGAACAAAGCGATGGTATGCACAACTAGGCTTGATACTGTTCAACTTTGCCAAGTTTCGCTGAAATTCGGCCAGGGGTTCAGGAGAACTAGTCCGGACAAAGTTTGTGTACTAAAACCTTTAAATTGCCTTAACTCTGCCAAAATCATTCCACCGGAACACGGTGACGATATGCACAACTAGGCTTAATACTGATCATCCGTGCAAACTTTCGTTGAAATCGGTGCAAATGAAGGCCCTATCGTCTTAACAAGGCAGCTGGAACACAGTGACGATATACATAACTAGATTTGTTACTTATCATCCCAGCAAAGTTTCATTAAAATCTGGCCAAATGAAAGCCCTATATATAGTCTTAATGAGGCAAAATACAGCATTATTAACTAAATCAAGGGCCGTAACTCCGATGTTACTAATACGATTTGGCTGGTTTTCAAACGTGTCTGTGCTTACATTGATATTAACAATCTTTGTAAGTTTGGTAAAGATCAAAACATATATGAAGATGCTAGAGAGTTCAGAAGGCAGAATACAGCTTATTTGACTGCTTTTTCGAACTCGTCCGAGCTGTCATTTATATTAACAATCTGTGCAAATTTGGTAAAGATAAAATAATAAATGAAGGTGATAGAGTGTTTACAATTATTCTTAATATGTCATTTTTCAGCAAAACCAGGGCCATAACTCCGGTGAAACTCATCCGATATGGCTGGTTTTCGAACTTGACCGAGATTTCATTGATATAATGGCAAAGTTTCGTAAAGATCCGATTAATAATGAAGGACATAGAGTGTTCACAATGCAAAAGTCATAACTCTGGTGTTACTAGCTGAATATTCGAACGTGTCCGAGCTTTAGCCGATATTAACAATCTGTGCAAGTATGGTAAAGATCAAGTAATAAATGGTGCTAGAGTGGCCACGCTGCAGAAAATGGCATTTTGCACTAAAACAAGGGCGATAACTCTGGTGTTACTGTTTTGATCTGGATGGTTTTCGAATATTTCCGAGCTTTCATAAATATTAACAATCTATGCAAGTTTGGTAAAGATCAAATAATAAATGAAGGTGCTAGAGTGGTCACAAGGAAGGACATAAAGTGTATTTTTCAGTAAAACCAGGGTCATTACTCCGGTGTTACTGATCCGATCTGGACGGTTTTCAAGCTTGTCTGAGCTTTCATTGATATTAACAATCTGTGCCAGAGTGGTAACGATCAAATAATAAATAAATGTGCTAGAGTGTTCACAAGGCAGAATATGGCATTTTTAAAACAAATCAAGGGCCATAACTCCAGTGTTACTGATCCGATCTGGCCGGTTTCGAACTATTCCGAGCCTTTATTGATATTAACAATCTGTGCAAAATTGGTAAAATGAAGGTGCTTGAGTGGTCACAAGGAAGAAAATAGCATTTTTCAGTAAAACAAGGGCCATAACTTTGGTGTTACTGATCCGATCTGACTGGTCTTCCAACTTGTCCGAGCATTCATGGATATTATTAATCAAGCAATATATGCAATATTTTGGTAAAGATCAAATAATAAATGAAAGTGCTAGAGTGTTCGCAAGGCAGAAAATGGCATTTTTAAGCGAAGCAAGGGCCATAACTCCAGTGTTACTGATCCAATTTGGCTGGTTTTCGAACTTGTCCGCGCTTTCATTGATATTAACAATCTTTGCAAGTTTGGTAAGGTCAAATAATAAATGAAGGAGCTAGAGTGTTCACAATGCAGAAAATGGCATTTTCAGAAAGAAAGGGCCATAACTTTGGTTTTACTGATCCGATCTGGCTGGTTTTCAAACTTGTCAAAGCTTTCATTGATATTAACAATCCGTGCAAGTTTGGTGAAGATCAAATTATAAAGGTTTGGGAAAACTAGTTCAGATAAAGTTTGCATATAAGGGGCCATAACTCTGTCATAAATCATTAAACCGGAACATGGCAATGCTATGATAATCATATGTAGGCTTGGTACTGATCATTCCATCCAAGTTTCGTTGAAATCCAGCCAGCGGTTCAGAAGAACTAGTCTGTACAAAGTTAGTGTATTAACACCTTTAAAGGGCCATAACTCCGCCAAAAATCTTTAAACCGGAACACGGCGATGACATGCACAACTAGGCTTGATACTGATCAGCCTTGCAAAGTTTCGTTCAAATTCGGACAGAGGTTCAGCAGAACTAGTCTGTACAAAGTTAGTGTATTAAAACCTTTAAAGGGCCATAACTCTGCCAACGATCTTTCAACAGGAACACGGAGATGATATGCACAACAAGGCAATAATTGGTTCAGAAAAACTAGTCCGAACAAAGTGTATGCAGTTAACACGTTTAAAGGGCCATAACTCTGCCAAAAATCATATTCAACCGGAACATGGTGACGATATGCACAACTAGGTTTGATACTGATCATCCTTGCCAAGTTTCGTTGAAATCCGGCCAGGGGTTCAGCAGAACTATTCCATACAAAGTATGTGTATTAAAACATTTAAAGAGCCATAACTCCGCCAAAAATCATTCAACTGGAACAAGGATATGCACAGCTAGGCTTGGTTCTAATCATTCCTGCAAAGTTTCACTGAAATCCAGCCAGGAGTTCAGGAGAACTAGCCTGTAAAAAGTTAGTGTATTAAAGCCTTTAAAGGGCCATAACTATGCCAAAAATCTTTCAACCAAAATACGGCGAAGATATGCATAAGTAGGCTTGGTACTGATCATCCCTTCAAAGTTTCGATGAAATCCAGCCAGAGGTTCAGGATAACTAGTCCAGACAAAGTTTGTATTTAAAAACCTTTAAAGGGCCATAACTCTGCCAAAAATCATTAAACCGGAACACAGCGATGATATGCACCACTAGGCCTGGTACTGATCATCCCTGCAAAGGTTCGTTGAAATCTGACCAGGGGTTACTAAACTTGCACAGACAAATCTTGTGTATTAAAACATTTAAAGGGCCATAACTACATAAAAAAGCATTCAACTGGAACACGGTGACGACATGCGATTATTGATATTAGCAATCTGGTACAGTTTGGTAAGATCGCGTGAAAAATAAAGGCATATCGTCTTAACGAGGCAAAATACAGCGTTTTTAACTAAATCAAGGGCCATTACTCCGATGTTACTAGTCCGAGCTGACTGGTTTTTTAACTCATCCAAGCTTTCATTAGTATCAATAATCTGGTATAGTTTGGTAAAGATACAACGAAAAATGAAGACCCTATCATTTTAACAAGGTCAAATTATAGCATATTTCAGGAAATCAAGGGCCATAACTCCAGTGTAAATGGTCAAATCTGTCTGGTTTTCAAAACTTGTCCAAGCATTCATTGATATCAACAATCTGGTAAAGTGTGGACAAGATTCGCTGAAATATGGAGGTCCTATCATGTTAATTCCAAATTATACCCTAACTCTAATGCATATTTCAGAGAATCAAGGGCCATAACTCCGGCTGGTTTTCAAACTCGTCTAAGATTTCATTGCTATTAACAGTCTGTGCAAGTTCAGTAGAGATCAAATAATAAATGAAGGTGTTAGAGTGTTCACACGGCAGAATATGGCATTTTTTAGCAAAAACAAGGGCCATAACTCCGGCGTAAAAGGTCCCATCTGGCTGTTTTTCGAACTTGTCTGAGCTTTATTTGATATTAATAATCTGTGTAAGTTTGCTAAATATCAAATAATAAATGAAGGTGCTAGAGTGTTCACAAGGTAGAAAATGGCATTTTTCAGCAAATCAAGGGCCACAACTCTGGTGTTACAAATCGGATCTGGCTGGTTTTCAAAATCATTCGAGTTTTAATTAATACAAATACACTGGCAAAGTTTCGTAAAGATCAAATACAAAATGAAGGTGTTACAGTGTAAACAAGGCTTGACATACAACATGTATTTCCTGATCAAATACCCACTCTTAATCTATTAAAAGATGAACTACTGTTACTTCGTAGGCAAAAAATGAATGGTTTTCTTATTAGATCACGAGCTCAATTAATAGAAGATGGAGAAAAAAAAACTAAATATTTTTGCAATTTAGAGACAAAAAACTTTACTAGTAAAATTATACCCAAAATTGAAAGGCCTGATGGGAGTATAATCACAGACCAGAAAGATATTCTAAAAGAAACTGAAACTTTCTACAAAACTCTATACTCCAGCAGAGATGAAATATTAGAAACAATAGATTTAGATAAATAATTGTCAGGACTAAGTGTACCCAAATTGAATGAGGAGGAATCTAATTCATTAGATGCCTACCATCATTATCGCTATTTTGTATGAAAAATAATCAATCGCCGGGAACTGATGGTTTTGGCGCTGACTTCTTTAAAGTATTTTGGAAGAAACTGGGGCATTTTGTTGTGAGAGCTATAAATTGTGGGTATATTAATGGAGAACTGTCTGTAACACAGAAAGAGGGTATTATTACACTTATCTCTAAAGATAACAAACCAAGAAGATTTAAAGAAAATGGGGGAAAACACAAGAATGACACTTGATATCAATCATGCAGTTTGCAGAAGAAAATAATTTACCACAACTCATTTTACTCGTTGATTTTGAGAAGGCATTTGATTCTCTTTCATGAAAATTTATTCACAGCGTTCTTTTGGAAACTCGATAATTTCATGGGTGAAAATTTTCTATAGAAATGCGAAACTGGCGGTTAAAATGGAGGTAATTTATCTGAGTTTTTCAGCATAGGCAGGGGATGCCGTCAGGGGGACCCGTTATCGCCTTATATAGTTATATTATGTGCTGAAATGTTAGCAATAAAAATATAAAGTAACAAAAAAAAAATTAAAGGAATATCTATAAATGATATGGAATATAAACTTTCACAATTTGCCGATGATACTTCCATTTTTCTGGATGGGTGAGTTACTTCACTCAATGAAACACTCTATGAACTTTCCTATTTTGCTGACATTTCTTGACTCAGGGTGAACTCTGACAAGACTCAGGTAGTTTGGATTGGGACAAGAAAGTACAGTACAGACTCAGTTAAAACTAAGTGGAAATAAGCATGGGGAAGCAACCAATTAAAAATTGTTAGGTATACACTTTAATGTTGATATTTATAAGATAATTGATATAAACTATAATGATACGATAGAAACAAGAGGCACAAGAGGGCCTGTGGACGCCCTACTTGATAAAATGGCTCTTATATCAAGGGTTGTCGACATAAAACTCCCATCAGTACTTCTTTTAAAACATTGTAAAAACAACAGGGCCAGGATGGCCTTAGATCGCTCACCTGGTAATCAAATCCAAAAAAAAATTAAATAGAGATTACTTAACTGCTGGGATCGACTATAGGGAAATCCTTCATGAGTGGTAGACGTGTGGTTCTTTTCACGAACGAGAGCACGTAAGAGCATCAAGTGAAGGATTACCCAATAATCAATCCCAGCAGTAAAATAATCTGTTTATTACATTTTAAATTACATTTTTGCAAACAAATTTCGCTTTATTGAACGTTATCGGTGGATGACGTCGACGTCAGCAACATTTTGACGTCACGACTCAACGTCGCAACGTTAGTTATTATTAGTTCTGAGTTAGTTTTTAATATTTAGCGATTATGAATATTCTTGCACTGAGAAATCCTGATCTTTCACGCATATAAATGTAATAAAAAGAAGCAATAAATAAAAAAAAAATAATGAAATAAAATAATTAAAAAATAAAAAAAAATAAAAAAATAATAAATAAAAAAAGTTAAACAAAAAAAATATAATAATATTTAAAAAAAAAAAAGTCAACAAATCTGGTAAAGTTTGGTAAAAAGCAGATGAACAAGAGGCCCAAGTGGGCCTGTAGACGCTCTATTGGTATGATGTGATTCAAAAACATAAACATGATAGAGGCCACCAAAGAAACAGGTTTCCTATATATAACTCTATGTAAACTTTGGGTTATCGTGGCAGCCATTTTGAATATTTGACGACAACGAAAAACACAAACTTGACAGAGGCCAACAACAGGAACATGTATATGATATTTAACTAGAATGGAATAAGGGGTAATATGTCGTTTGATAAATGTCCTTAAATTTGACCTAAGTTTACCCATGGTGGCCATCATGGATGACTGGAGGCCCCAAAAATACAAATCTGAGGGGGACTAACCCATGAGATGTCGATTTTATAAAATTGCTAACAGACGGACAGGCAGACAGACGGACGAAAAGTCATCACATAAGCTCGCCTGGCCTTTGGCCAGTGCAGCTAAAAATGGCCCTATCGTATTAATGAAGCAAAATATAGCATTTTTAACGAAATCAAGGACCATAACTCCGCCGTTACTGGTCCGATCTGGCTGGTTTTCGAACTTGTCCGAGCTATCATTGACAGTAACAATCTGGTAAAGTTTGGTAAAGATCGGATAAAAAATGAACGCCCTATCGTCTTAACGAGACAAAATATAGCATTTTTAACTAAATTAAGGGCCACAACTCCGCTGTTACTGGTCCGATTTGGCTGGTTTTTGAACTTGTCCGAGCTTTCATTGACATTAACAATCTGATAAAGATCAGATGAAAAATTAAGGCCCTATCGTCTTAACGAGACAAAAGTTAACGACGGACGACGGACGGACGATGGACGGACGACTCGGCATCCCATAAGCCTTGCTGGCCTTCGGCCAGTAGAGCTAACAAGAGGCCCAAGAAGGCCTGTGGATGCTCTACAGGCTAAAATGGCTCATTAAGGGTTGTCGACATAAAATTCCCATCAGTACTTCTTTTAAAACATTGCAAAAACAACAGGGATAGAATGGCCTTAGCTCGCTCACCTGGTAATCATGGGCAATAAGTCTGCTGTGTCTAGTATGGCATGAGTATTTTTTAATTTGTCCCACTTTCTTCTATGAATGAAGTTTCATAAAAATGAGGGGGTGGGGAAGGTTGGGTGGGGGGTAGATCAACATTCTAAACAAATATGGTAAAGATCACGTAAAAAATGAAGTAACTACAGATTTAACAAAGGAAAATACAATATAGCCCTTTTCAACAAATCAAGGGCCACAACTCTGTCGTTACTAACAAGATCTAGATGGTTTTTCGAACTTGTTCAATATTCCATTGATATACCGCGCTTTGCACAATTAGACATCATACTGAGGCTTCCTGCCAAATTTTGTAGAAATCCAAGTAGCGCTGACAAGGAATTTAAAGTAAAAATGTCAAACGGCCATAACTCCGTCATAAATCAGCGAACTGGAACAAAAGCGCGATATTTACAGCTAGACACCTTACCAACACTTCCTGCCAAGTTTAGGAGGAGAATCGCCGAGAAATTTAAAAGTAAAAATGTCAGGGGCCATAACACCATCAAAAATCAACAAACCGGAAAAAACGAAATATGCACAACTAGAAATCATAGTAATGCGTCCTGCTAACACGGCGGTAACATACAAAAAAAATAAAAAAAATAAATAAAAAAATGCAATTAACTTTTGTTATATGAAATAAAAAAAAAATCAAATAAATTTAAAACAAAAAAAAAAAACATCTAAAAAAAAATGTATATATATTTAAAAATAAATTAAACAAAATAAATTAAAGTTTGGTAAAGATCAGATGAAAAATGAAAGCCCTATCCTATTAAGTAGGCAAAATATAGCATTTTTAACTAAATCAAGGGCCATAACTCCACTGTTACTGGTCCGATCTGGCTGTTTTTCGAATTTGTCTGAGCTTTCATTGATATTAACAATCTCTTAAAGTTTGGTAAAGATCGGATGAAAATGAAGGTCCTTGACCAGTAGAGCTAACATTAGCTCCAAAAAGTAGATCAAGGTCATAGATGAAATCCATGCGTCCAAAAAGATGCACTACCCAAGACACAACTATGTCAAAATAGAATATTTTTTCTTCCAAAGATTAAGCTATAAATTAGGTTTAAAACATCTAGTGCATAATTATAGTTCATGAGAATGTGATGTAAATGTAACAATTAAAGTTATCTGCCCTTTACTTGGATGGTGAAGTGCTTTGTCACTTGCAATGTACCACTCCAGATACAACTATAAGCAAAGTTTGAAAGGTCTTAGTGCATACAGTTTGTGAAAAAGTGAATTAAAAGCCAAAGTTGAAGGTAAAAATTGTCAGGTTATCTGCCCTTTGCTTGGAAAGTCAAGGTCACATCCACATATGCTTTGTGACGTTGCGATGTACCAATCTAGATACAACTATAAAGTTTGAAAGGTGTAGTGCATACAGTTTGCGCGAAATTGACCTCATAGCAAAAGTTGAAGGTAAAATTATTGTAATCTGCCCTTTGCTTGGACAGTCAAGGTCACATCCACATATGCTTTGTCAAGTTGCGATGTACCACCCTAGATACAACTATAAGCAAAGTTTTAAAGGTCTAGTGCGCATACAGTTTGTGAAAAAGTAACCTAAACGCAAAAGTTGAACCTAAAAATTATTATCTGCCTTTTGCTTGTGGGGACAAGGTCACTTCCACATTTGCTTTGTCACGTTGCAATGTACCACCCAAGATACAACTATAAGCAAAGTTTGAAAGGTCTAGTGTATACAGTTTGTGAGCAAATGACCTAAACGCAAAACTTGAATGTTGACGCCAGAAAAGCAACAACTATGTCTCTTTTTTTCTTCGTAAAGGCGAGACAAAAAGGGCCATAACTCTAGTGTTATCAATCTGATTTGGCTGATTTTCGTACTCATCCGAGCTTCCCTTGATATAGTTACACCAGCAAAGCATTGTAAAAATCAAATACAAAATGAAGGTGCTAGAGTGTAAACATGGCATTTTTTAGGAAAACAAGGACCATAACTCTGGTGTACTAATCCGATCTGGCTGATTTTCGAACTTATCCAAGATGTTATTGATATAAAAACACTAGCAAAGCTTCATAAAAATCCGACTGATAATGAAGCCCCTATCGCGTAAACAAGACGAAAGTGAACGGACGACGGACAACTCACCATCCCATAAGCTCTGCCGGCCTTCGGCTAGTAGAGCTAAAGATCAAAGTGATGATATGCACAACTATACATGGAACTGATCATCCCTAAAAAGTTTTGTTTAATTCCGGCCAGAGGTTCAAGAGAACTAGTTCAGACAAAGTTTGTGTATTAAAACCATTAAAGGGCCCATAAAGTTTGATAAAGATCAGATGAAAAATGAAGGCCCTATCGACCGGAGGCAAAATACCATATTTTTAACTAAATCAAGGGTCATATCTCCGGTGTTATTGGTCCGATTCAGCTGGTTTTCGAACTTGTCCGCGCTTTCATTGATACTAACTATCTGGTACAGTTTGGTAAAGATCGGATGAAAAATGAAGGCCTTAACCATTTTTAACTGAATCAAGGGCCATAACTCCGTTGTTGCTGGTCCGATCAGACTGTTTTTCAAATTTGTCCAATTTGTCCGATATATTAACAATCTGTTTAAGTTTGGTAAAGATCGGATGAAAAATGAAGCTCCTATTGTCTAACAATGCAAAATAAAGCAGTTTAAACTAAATCAAGGACCAGAACTCTGCCGTTACTGGTCTGATCTTGCTGCTTTTTGGATCCGTACAAGCTTTCATTGATATTAAAAATCTGGTAGTTTGGTAAAGATCAAATGAAAAATGGAGGCGCTAAGAGTGTTGACAAGACAAAATATAGCAATTTTTGTTAATTCAAGGGCAATTACTCCGGTGTTACTGGTCCCATCTGGTTGGTTTTCGAACTCACCTGAGATTTTATTGATATTAATAATCTAAATATAATAATGTGGTAATATTAATAATCTGGTAAAGTTTGGTAAAGATCGGTTGAAAAATGGAGGTGCTAAAGTGTTGACAAGACAATAATATTTAGCAATTTTCGTAAATTCAAGGGCATTAACTCCAGTGTTACTGGTTTTCGAACTCGTCAGAGCTTTCATTGATATTAACAATCTGGTAAAGTTTGGTAAAGATTGGATGGAAAATGGAAACGCTAGTGTTGACAAGACAAAATATACCAATTTTCGTTAATTCAAGGGCAATAATTCCGGTGTTAAGGATCATCTGGCTGGTTTTCGAATTCGTCAGAGCTTTCATTAATATTAACAATCTGGTAAAGTTTGGTAAAGATAGGATGAAAAATGGAAGTGCTAGACTGTTGGCAAGACAAAAATATAGCAATTTTTGTTAATTCAAGGGCAGTAACTCCGGTGTTACTAGACGTCAAGAGCAACATTCCTGTGAAGTTTCGTGGAAATCCGTCAAGTAGTTTCAGAGGAGTAGTCGCTAAAAGTTTTTACTGTATAACTCTATGTAAACAAAGACGGCAGCTGGCAGCCATGTTTAACGTCAAAACAAAATGATTTTCGATACGGACCAACATCATGTCATGCTGATCATTTTAGAAAAAGTCCCATATCAATATCACTTACAGTTCTGAAGAAGTAGTTGCTAGAAACTTGTTTTTTTTAATCTATTTTTAGCTTTGGTGGCCTTCTTGAATTTCACATCAACGTGAATTTTTGATACATCATGGGCAACATTTCTGTAAAGTCTCATGAAAATCCATCAAATAGTTTCAGAGGAGTAGTGGTTACAAAAAAATGTTTACTGACAGACAGACGGACGACGGACGCTCTGCTGATCTTTGATCAGTAGAGCTAAAAGGTAGTCCATATTAATCTTTTGAATTATCACCTGAAATTAATGAGTTGTGGATGCTAATATTATGTGTACTGCGATCAAGGGATAGGGTATTCCCTGAAGTGACATTATTGGGCCCAGGTGATATACAGTGTGTAGAAAACAACGCATAAATGTCTGTAAATTGTATTCACATATTGCACAAGTACATAGAACAAAACAGGCTTTAAAGAAAGCATAGATAAACAGTGTTTGTCACTATTCAGTAGCACTTAATTTTGACAACATTATCTTGTAAAGCTGTACATGAAGTAGCAGTGTATGTATTACCTTGTAAAGCTCTACATGTAGTAACAGTGTTATCACATCATCGTGTAAAGCTCTACACAAAGTAATAATGTCACACATACTGTTGTAAGGCTCTACACAAAGTGACAGTGTCATACATAATGTTGTAGGGCTCTACACAAAGTGACAGTGTCATACATAATGTTGTAGGGCTCTACACAAAGTGACAGTGTCATACATAATGTGGTAGGGCTCTACACAAAGTGACAGTGTCATACATAATGTGGTAGGGCTCTACACAAAGTGACAGTGTCATACATAATGTTGTAAGGCTCAGGCCCGCTCTACACAAAGTGACAGTGTCATGCATAATGTTGTAGGGCTCTACACAAAGTGACAGTGTCATACATAATGTTGTAAGGCTCAGGCCCGCTCTACACAAAGTGACAGTGTCATACATAATGTTGTAAGGCTCAGGCCCGCTCTACACAAAGTGACAGTGTCATACATAATGTTGTAAGGCTCAGGCCCGCTCTACACAAAGTGACAGTGTCATACATAATGTTGTAGGGCTCTACACAAAGTGACAGTGTCATACATAAGGTTGTAAGGCTCAGGCCCGCTCTACACAAAGTGACAGTGTCATACATAATGTTGTAAGGCTCAGGCCCGCTCTACACAAAGTGACAGTGTCATACATAATGTTGTAAAGCTCAGGCCCGCTCTACACAAAGTGACAGTGTCATACATAATGTTGTAAGGCTCAGGCCCGCTCTACACAAAGTGACAGTGTCATACATAATGTTGTAAGGCTCAGGCCCACTCTACACAAAGTGACAGTGTCATACATAATGTTGTAAGGCTCAGGCCCGCTCTACACAAAGTGACAGTGTCATACATAATGTTGTAAGGCTCAGGCCCGCTCTACACAAAGTGACAGTGTCATACATAATGTTGTAAGGCTCAGGCCCGCTCTACACAAAGTGACAGTGTCACACATAATGTAAAGCTCTACACAAAGTATTAGTGTAACACATAAGCTTGTAAAGTTCTACTGGTTTCTTTCTTTTTTCAGTAACTGTTCCGCGAGCTTACACATTTAACAGTATGCATGATAGCCGAGATGTTCTAACCTCCTTAAAATAAAGTATTTAAATTAATATTCTGCAAAATAAATAATTCATATCCCTACAATTCCCTATCCATACAAGGTTTGTTAGAAGATGACCACTACTATATTAGGTAGATCATATGATCAACTCTTCTGTGGCGTTCCAGATTTGGAGGGCCTCTTCAGATAATGGTAGTTGGGGAGAATCTTGGTCAGAAAGTCTATCTGCAGCGACTGTGCCTGCAAGTACATGTATTTGAACTGTTAAACAAACAAATAATATGTATGACAGCTTGAATTGTCGGAAAGTTCCTATTATTGCAAGGGGGCAGAAATCAATACTTCTCATAATAAATATATGTAGTGTATGTCATAAATTACGTTTGAGGAAACACAGTTTAAAAATTTAACTGCCAATGCATTGAAATAAAACTTAACATTTTTGACTGTTCAATGCATTATAGCTTAATTTACGAGGGGTTATGCACTATTTAACAGCGTATATCTTTCAACAAAAACAAATCCGATTTCAGGATTTTTGTCAAGTGTTTTAGAATAATAAGCAATCTCCGAACTTTAATAATATTATGAATAGATAATGCTGTCTTTTCTGTGATAGCAGATAACAAATGAACATTGAAGAATACCAACTGACCGGTGGTCGTTCCCGCTGCACCCTGCGATCACAGTTGGAGCCGTATATGACTGTGTTCTCCTCCAACTCTTCATTACTGGTCACGGAACACGCGGCCCCGATAATGCAGCCAGTCGTCAACACAACATTTCTACCTACACTGGCTGTAACAGAAGGAAATGTTGTCAGTATAACAGTCTTTTTGTTTCTAGGGAATGTTGTAAAAGTAGACAGTTGTTTATATTTCATCCTTGTTATATCTGGGACTGCTAATTGTAGCCGGTCATCTAACCAAAGTAGAAAGGGTATATCAACCGTCTACTGGCTATAAAGGAAAGCCCTGTACTGAAATTACCACCTGAATATGTCACCATAAAAAGGTAAACAAGCAAGATGGTTGACTCAAGGCAATATAAGTTATTTTTTTAATCAAACAAGACCTTGCTGTACCGTTAAAACATCCACAAACTTTGATAACTTCACCAATAAATTATTAGATAAACAAATAGAAAACTTTTATGACCTGTAGAGAGTATTGTAGATATCTTTATAATACAGCAGTATAAATCGGGAACAATAATTACATCGGTAATGGGTATTTGATGGGTTCAATTGAATTGGGGTTTTAAGGCGCACCAACACATGAAAGCTTATATGGCGCCTAACAGGAATGAACATGCCAGACTCATCCTCCATGTACATCGAGATAAAATATGGAGAACGGGCCTAGAACCTTCTCACCCTGAACTGCAGAGCTGCTGCAAATTCTGCTGTAGACACTCCATTTACGCTGGAGCCACGTTATAGTTTTTTTGCCACTGCTCTAGTGATATGAGCGAGATGGCACCTGAAACAATGCAGGGGTCATGATGTACAGTAGACAATGCTGAGTTATATGCAGAAAGTGTCACTGACGGCCTTCTGACCTCATTTTCACAACTCCCAAAAAACTTCTTTTATATTCGGATAATTAAAGTACCTATCTCGCCATCAACAGGTAAATTTTCCATCAGATGTAAACCGTTTCTAAACCTACTGACGACGAGGTGTAAATGTAACTTACATATTTTGAGAATCCAAGCTCTATATACACAATATAAACGGCTTTAACCAGCCAGGCCAAACCCCAACACTGGATGTTGAATTAAGATTACCAACTCATAATTCATTCTATGCATATGTCAGGGGTATTTTAAGAACCCGTGAAAAATTCTATACTTTTAATCGGCACATATACATTATTTTATGACCTGAACATCTGGATAGGGTTTGGAACAACGATTTTGTAGTGTAATTTTGCCGTTATTTGGCGGGTTAGTTTCTTTAAGCTAATTGCAGATATAAATGACAAACCTTGTGACTCCACCACATTATGATCTCCAATTTTTACAGCTTCTATATCTGCAGGGTAAGTGAAGGATTATAAGGTTTTATTATAGCAAAGAAGCAGTCAGCAATATGATAATAATCCCGAACCACAATCTCATTAAAATCAGACCCTTTATCATGCTACGATACTCAAAACTACAAGGATCTGACTCACTCCATTGCAGGTCACGTCAGATTGACCCTACAATCAGATTTCAGCCTACATAATTGCTCGGTATAGACTGCTTCACTGCGCATGTCGGGTTTTAGTAAAACGCTGTGGAGCAGTCTACGCTCGGTATTGAAAGAGACAATGTCCATAACGTTTAGCTTATAAAACACAATACATGTTGACAAACATAATACACCAATCATTATTGAATATTTACTGAAAAAAAATAAAGAAAACATTGACTGAATTTAATAGCAGTGCAATTTTTTTTGCTGATTTGTGGGATTGAACCCACAATAAATGACACTCGCGAGTCAACAGTCAAAAGCGCTATCAACTGAGCTAAGCGGGCCAGATGTACTATGGCTTTAAATACTATTTAGAACTAATGTCGTAATAATTTCGGTGGAATATATATTTTCAAACGCACATGGCAGCACCCATAATTTTCTTCCTGTCTTGATATAAAACATTCCATTAAATGCATTTCTTTGAATTTGTCATGCAATCCACAGCAATAACACAGACTTTATCTTTATTCGGATATAGATCTATTTGTTTTATGTAGATTTTCTGCAGTTCAGTTCACTCGAATGTCATCTGAACTGCATATGAAACGCGCAATTTCATCGGTTGAATTTAGTTGATCTTCTCATGAATATTGATTAGATGAAAGGTCGATCTGACATGACCTACAAGGGAGTGTGGTCAGATCCTAAAGCGGAGAGTATCAAAGCGTAATAATTTTAATGAGATTGCCCTAACCACTACCTATTTCTTATTTCACAACAGAGAGTTAGTTATAAGCAAGTAACTTCACAAATACTTCTAGTTCAATATGAGGCAACTTTCATATTATAAATATCTCGATTAACGATCAAAGTTTGCATATATAAAGATGATCCAGTTTTCATGAAAACACAAACCATATTAGCATTTGACACGAGTATAAGCCTTGAATGTGAGTGCAAGCCTTGTATGTGAGTGTAAGCCTTGGAAATGAGAGCAAGCCTTGGATGTGAGTGCAAGCCTTGGATGTGAGTGTAAGCCTTGGACATGAGTGCAAGCCTTGGATGTGAGTGTAAGCCTTGGATGTGAGTGCAAGCCTTGGACATGAGTACAAGCCTTGGATGTGAGTGCAAGCCTTGGATGTGAGTGTAAGCCTTGGATGTGAGTGCAAGCCTTGGATGTGAGTGTAAGCCTTGGACATGAGTGCAAGCCTTGGATGTGAGTGTAAGACTTGGACATGAGTGCAAGCCTTGGATGTGAGTGCAAGCCTTAGATGTGCGTGCAAGCCTTGGATGTGAGTGTAAGCCTTGCACATGAGTTCAAGCCTTGGATGTGAGTGTAAGCCTTGGACATGAGTTCAAGCCTTGGATGTGAGTGTAAGCCTTGGACATGAGTTCAAGCCTTGGATGTGAGTGTAAGCCTTGGACATGAGTTCAAGCCTTGGATGTGAGTGTAAGCCTTTGACATGAGTGTGTCTTGGACGTGAGTGTAAGTGATAAAAGGATACAGGAGCCAACTTCAAACACATTATTGTTGCCGATGATCATCACAGCCTGAGTACCGCCAGGTTTATCTGGAGCTCTAAAATATAGATAAGTGTGATGTAATGAATAAATCAATGGTGTTTTGACACAAAAATAGGTTGTATTGTGTGCGAAAAATAATGAAAAATGAACATACATGAAGAAGTACACAGTCTTCATTACATATCATAAATGATATTGATTTGGTTTAGTTTCAATTATTGCATACTTGCCAACCTTTCAGGCTTTAAAAGTGGGACGTCTTACAGACGCCAAAGAACGAACATGCTTGAGGAGTTTGGGAGCATGTTTGGGTGCATACTCTGAACATAATAATAGTATTGTATCACCAAAAGCCGGTAATAACCCTTTCAACTGTTGCCTAGTACATACGTTTCATACAATCTTCCAGATAGCTAATGTATCTGGGTATTTTAGGTATAATTTCTTTAGGATACATATACAAATCTCGAAATGTGTTTCAAGTTTATACATATTTCCCAACGATATGTTGTAGAGCAAAACTTGCTGCATACTTTTGTGTTCATGTAGACATAGAGTTTTATGTTCTAGCAGTCTTAAGCAGTTTTCTCCCTTGTGTCATCAGGGAGACACTTGTCCTAGGATGATCAGTTTCTCACAATTTTTGATAATCAATTTAGTTAATACACTTGTCTCGCCCCGTAGCAACTTGTATGTGTATCCTTAAGTTATACAAACATGTATAATTTTAAGTAAATTATAAAACTGAATTTGTTGTATATTATTGTGTACTTTATGCCCATGATGAAGGCAACTTTATGCCCATGATGAAGGCATACAACTGAAAACTCTTCCTAAAGTAACGTCCTAAAGAGGCTCTGTATTAATGTAAAATATAATGAAGTGAAAAAGAAACGCAACTCAGGAATTTCCGCTATATATTGTATATACTGCACACTTAATTCCACATAATATTCCAAAGAAATTCCAAGATGTTTTGTAAAAAAAAGAAGTTGCAGTTAGATAAAGAAAGGACACAGCTGTGATGTTGTAGATGTTTTAATCACAGTACACTTTGTAACAAGAAATTCATAAATGTTGAAGTTCCTCTTTGAAAAATTGAGCCATTTCAGTTTTGTATTTAATGTAAAGAGTTTGCAAAATGTTGCATCTCAAGTTTGCTCACATGCTTGAGCCAAACGCATACTCTGTCAATAATGAAACTTTGAGGGAATACTATTTGGTGTGTTGTAGTCTTTTTTCCCGAAAGGAGAGGTCTTACAGTATGTAGCCATTTAACATTCGATTAACAGCAGTATATTGCACATACAATATATAGCGGAAATGCCAGAGTAACATTTATTTTCCGTTTCAGTATATAATGCGGCGTGGAACAGTTATAAAGCCATGATATATTTATCCTAATACATTAGTGTAATAAATATGCAAATGAAGGCTGAATCAACGTTTGGTAATTTTTTCTGTTTTGTACGGAGAAGACCAAGTAAGCATATCACCTCATTATAGACATACAATGTATGTTGTCATCATACAAAGAATGTCACCATATGACAATAACGTTACAGATCATGTATACAGGCAGTTAAAATAATATGTGTTCCGTTTTTAAGCATTTTTGGAGCTGTGTGATAACATCTCACATCATGGCTTTTTAATATTTATTTATTAAACGTGTTGGTTAAAATTGATATGATGCTGGGCACAGCCTTGCCTCATATAATTTTATCCAACTCGAATGATAATTTCAATATCAAACATGCATTCATTTTTAAGGCTATGATCCTAAACTTCTGAGGGCAAAAAAAAAAGTTTTTTAGGTTTTTAAAACATGTAAGTGTTGTTGAACACACATATTATGTAATATGTTCAAGAAAACATGCTTTTAATGTTCTTGATTTGAATTAAGTATAGTAAGGATTATATAAAAAAAAAAAGAACCTACTTTAATCATTTTTGAAAAAAGACCAGAAACAGACCTAATTCTTTTTGGCCTAAGAACAGACCCAATTATTTTTGGCCTAAGATCCTCTATCTATACAATTTCAAACAGTGGAGAGTAAATAAAACAAGAGGTCAATGACCTTGAAGCTCTACTGATAGGTTTTTGATAGCCAGATCAGCATTCCTGTGAACAATGTAAACAAAGATGGCCGCTGGCGGCCATGTTTAACATCAAATCAAAATAATTTTTGACAAGGATCAACATCATGTCATACTGATCATTTTAGAAAAAGTCACATATCAATATCACTTATAGTTTTCAAGAAGTAGTCGCTACAAACTTGTATTTTGAAAATCTATTTTTAGCTGTGGTGGCCATCTTGAATTTCCGACCAACCTTAAATGTTGCTGGGATCATTTAGACATCAAGAGCAACATTCCTGTGAAGTTTCATGGAAATCTGTCAAGTAGTTTTAGAGGAGTAGTCGCTACAAATTTTTACTAAATAACTCTATGTAAACAAAGATGGCTGCTGGCAGCCATGTTTAACGTCGAATCAAAACAATTTTCGACAAGGATCAACGTCATGTCGTGCCGATCATTTTAGAAAAAGTCCCATATCAATATCACTTATAGTTTTCAAGAAGTAGTCGCTACAAACTTGTATTTTAAAAATCTATTTTTTGCTTTGGCGGCCATCTTGGATTTCACATCAACATGAAATTTTGCTAGGATCAACTAGACTTCATGGGCAACATTTCCGTAAAGTTTCATGAATATCCATCCAGTAGTTTCAGAGGAGTAGTCGCTACAAATAAAAGTTTACAGACAGACGGACAGACAGACAGACGGACGCTGCACCACGGCATAAGCTCTGCTGATCTCTGATCAGTCGAGCTAAAAATTATCTGTAACATGTTAATAAAGACCTACTTGTTTATGATACAGGTGAGCTCTTCTATGATGTTGTTTTCTCCAATGATTATTGGACCACCTTCTGCAATTATCCTTGCTTTTGGATGTACCACTGTTCTAGCACCTGAAAACAAAGAAGGCACTGACTGTTAACCCTTACCCTGCTAAGCATAACTATAATAGCCTTTGCATCCATTGTAAACCCAGATCAGCAGTGTACACTCCTTTGTCTCATAAATGGAATGGTCTTAATTCAAAGAAAGAACAGTTCATTATATATATGAAGCGGATTAAGGGTTACCAAATCTGCAATAAGAGCTTTTAAACTAGAATATGTGTCCATGGGACATGGATGCCATGCTTTAGCACTGTCAGTGACATAAAAGTTCGAAAAGTAGGTCAAGGTCATTCATATTGACCTACTTTTGTTAGGGACATATAGCTGTCATGACTCAAATAGATGTCAATGTGTATGAAGTTAAAAGTGTATGGCTTTTGATATCTGAGAGAGAGTAATGGACTTAATAAAAACTGGAATGTAAACATGGGACGAACACACGGACAAGGGTAACACAATATGCCAGCTCCACGTTACCTATAGAAATACCCCCTTGATATTGGCTTATCTATAGAAATACCTCCTTGATGTTGGCTTACATATAGTAATGCCCCTTTGATGTTGGCTTACCTATAGTAATGTCCCCTTGATGTTGGCTTACCTATAGTAATGTCCCCTTGATGTTGGCTTACCTACAGAAATACCCCTTGATGTTGGCTTACCTATAGTAATATCCCCTTGAAGTTCACACTCATCACATATTATTGCACCTGGAGTTATCCTCACACTGAAACAAACAAGGATTTTACTGCATGACACCTGTATGAATTGTTGTTTGTGCTGTGCATGTATATACCAATTAATAGGAACTTCTAATGACCAGAGATCCAGATAAAATGGTAGAAAAAGCAATATAAATACAAAACCATACGTATCATAACGCAAAAGAAATGTTTGATATGCAATTCCTCGCAAATTGCTTGCGTATTTGCAATTTTTCATTTCTAATCGATCGCGTATTGGCCCAGAGTTCTCACAATATCTTAATTGATTGAATTGAATTGGATTTTATAGTCGCACCAACAGCTAAGGTCATATGGCGACTTTCCAGCTTCTATTGGCGGAGGAAGACCCAAGGTGCCCCTCCGGGCAATTTTCGTGCACCAAAATATCTCGAAACAAAATCAAATATAGGTGAAAGACCGAAACTGCCGAGTGAACAGACTGGTTCCGAAATTCAGTTTTAATTGTGTGCGATTTACTCATTTTTGCCTGTACCGTTTTAAAATTGTGTAGGCACTCGGCGATCTAAATCAAGCGTCAGTTTAAAATGTCGGCGAATGTAAACAAACGCGGACGGACAAAACACCGCAAAAACACAAATAAATACAATTAGTAACTATTTTGACCACAGTAAGTCAACGGAGGCAAAACAAATTTAAAAAATAATCTTAGATGACATACTATTCAATGTTGTCTACGATTCCTTTTATACCTTTGAAAGAACATCACAAGTTCATAATCAATCATCCAGAAGATACAAGGCATGTGTTAGTTTACAGATGACAGTGAGTATGCACAGAACATAATGATAAACGTGAGTACCATGTTTGATTATGTGTTTTGTTTGTTGTTAGTTAATTTTACCAGGAAATACCCAATTGAAAACATCCAGGTAGGGTAAAAATACCCAAGTGAAAAATAAATGATGGGGTAAAAATATTCAATGTCCAAATCCTTATCTGGAGCTCTGAATGACCATCAGCAGAGCTGTAGATAAGCTGAGATTTTGAGTATTTTGCTCATAACTTTTTTACAAAAACCCTGTTAAAAATGTGAGTATCATTACTCAACTTACAGTACTACAAAAACTCATAACTTTCAAAAAATCATGAGTATTATATTTGTCATGTGGAACAGTTAATTCCATATTTACATGATGAAAATTGTTCCAATCATGTGTCTAATATTAAGGTCATACAGTGATTCTTTTGTTTTTACTTAACTTCCATTTAATCAGAATAGTTGTTTCTTTTTAATATGTATTAATTCACATCCATTTTGAAAGCATGAACTATTTAAAGCCCTCTACTCATTCATTTTGAATCTGTTGAGTAAATACCCATTGCAGTCAAAAGTTATCTACAGCTCTGCCATCGTATAAAATTTAGAATTTCAATCAGTTTACATATAAGCATCAGTCATTTTAAAGAAAAGGTTGCACACGCACAAAGCTTGAAAAAAGCCCATATGAAAATCAATCAAACCAAAAATTGGCAAAACTGTTACTTAGTCTCATTTATTTTTACATACGGACATTTATAGATGCATCCCGTGACGTCTCATTGCGCTTGACCAAAAACCATGTGGACAATTGCAGACTGTGTGTATACATTTTGTGTATGCACTGCCACTGTATTTTACCATTCAAACAATGCATAGTACCTAGATTTAAACTAATGCATTTTATATCAAAATGCTTTTTGGATTAAAAGTTTAGTGTGAAATGGATAACAAATGACTATTCTTCACTTGTAATAGGTAATTTTAATTTGTACACTTATACGATTCAGTGCATCAGTTTATGTCTAGCGCAGAAAATCTCTGCACAAAGTCCACACATAAAAATGTCAAACGCGTAGGCACATCGTAGGACAGTGCATATCAAAAAAAGTCTCTCGTTCATAGACGTGTATTTTATGCACTTACAGGGCTTTATATGACAGGGATATGACACGACAGTACAAAAGCTGTTTTCAATTGAAACACTTGTCGTCAAGGTAAGTTTATCGATTATACGCTACATTTATCGATTTTTTACTACGCTTATCGTGGCGGTATGCGAGAGGCCTCAATGTACGGTACACCCACCTACATTACAAACGGACATGATGTATCCATGTTTTACTAAATTATTATATATTTTATATTGCCAGAGAGCCAAATAAATAACCTTTTTAATGGTGTAATCTTATTCCGAATAACGGTTAAATAAATAGGCAAAATCTCGAGTTGGAACTGAAATATATAGCATTTTTTCGTTTCTTAAAGTGTTTTCGCACATCACCGTGCGTTTATTGGTTTGGTCATCAAACATTTATTGTTTAATACATATTTGAATAAGATGCATGATTAGAAAGCCAAATAAATAACCTTTTTAATGGTGTAATTTTATTCCAAATAACGGTTAAATAAATAGGCAAAATCTCGAGCTGGAACTGAAATATAATGCATTTTTTCTTTCCTTAAAGTGTTTTCGCACATCACCGAGTGTTTATTGGTTTGGTCATCAAACTTTTCTTAAAGTTTATTATTTAATACATATTTAAATAAGATGCATGGTTAGAAAGCCAAATAAATAACATTTCTATTGATTTGTTATTTCGAACAATTTCTTCAAAGGTTAAAATGGGACGAGGTGATATCGAGTCGATAAATAAAAACACCGGCAAATGTGGTAATGATAATTAGAACAACACATTATTAGTGTTTTTTGCTTTCTTCTCGGTTTTAAGGTCGGCTGATTTAGTATTTTAATCAGTTAAAATTGTTGACAAAATCGAAATGCAATGATTGTAAAATGCTCTCATTACCAAGCTAGTTGCAGCAAAACGTAATTGTATGTACCCTTTTCACGATTTGCGTGGGTTTTCGTGTTTTTATCTTATTGTTTTTTTTAGTGTTTTGTTCTCAAACCAAGAAGTGTGAAATTGCGATGAAAAAAGATGACCGATGTTCGTGCTTAAAAATTACCTAAATACAATTTCAATATGTATGTTATTACTTGCAATCATCAACAGGTACTGTACTGTATAAGTGAGAAAATAAAGTTTACCCTTCCATAAAAGAGATTTTTTTTTTACCCTTCCATAAAATATACACGCTGATCCAAGAAAAATTATTTTTTAAAAAATGGCCAAGTTAAAAAATGTTGTTTTTTTTGTTATTAACAATCAAAGTCATACACCACTTAAAAACTACCCTATACACAATTTCAATATGTCTGTTATAACTTGCAATCATCAACAGGAACTGTGTAAGTCAAAAAAAAAAGTTTATTCTTCCATAAAATATACATGCTGATCATAGAGATTAATAAAATCAAAATCATAACCCACTTAAAAACTACCATAAACGCAATTTCAATATGTATGTTATTACTTTCAATCGTCAACACAAACGGTTAAATTGAGGAAAAAAAAGTTTAACCTTCCATAAATTATACATGCTAATTCATGAGGAAAAAAAACACGTTCGAAATGTCCAAGTTAAAAAAATAAATTTTGTTGAAATCAAAGTCATAACCAAATTAATAACTACACCAAAAACAAAGTGCATATATTTTGTATGATAAACAGAGATCGACAAATATATTAAAAGGGTGAAAGGCGTACAAAACAAACAAACCAAAAACTGCACGAACGTCGGCCATCTTTTTTTCATTGCAATTTCACGCTTCCTGGTTTGAGAACAAAACACTAAAAAAAGCAATTAAAAACCTGCTAAAAACACGAACAACCCATGCAAACCATGAAAAGAATACTTACAAGTACGTTTTGCAGCAACTAACCATGTTGTTTGTAATGATTTCAACCATAAAACACGATAAATCACGGAGCGAAATCACATTCTACATCCTAAAACATGGCGGCTAAAGTGAACGTAAAGTGAACGTACATGACCGAAGTTTTCCGAATGAGTCGAGGGCAGGTGTTTGGAACACATCTGTCCGAGACCAGTCCCTTTAATTATCAGCCCAGGCACTTAGTAGCAAAACTGTGTGCAGTTATGTTGGATTTTTTTTCGCAAATTGTTAAATACGTAAATAATTAAATCCCCTTCCAGGTACACAGAAAAGCAAG